>JBCNJP010011228.1:0-17619 GCA_039602395.1 Deinandra increscens subsp. villosa
ATGCAGTAGTAAGATCGTTTCTCATTTCTACAATGGAAATAGCTTTTGTCGCATTGGCCTTAGACTGGAACTTCAATTTCTCAAAGATGATGCTGTTAGACTGGATAGGCAATGCTGATCTGAGCGCCCGAGAACGGTTCCTGATGACACCAAGATTCGTGCAGATGGTGGTGATGGAGAAATATCCTATGATTGAAGAGAGGATAGAAAAATTGGATGTTAAGGTGATGGATAGTGGCGTGTTTGGCCTGCAGACACAAGATAGAAAAGGAAAGAACAGCTTTGAGGGAAGGATTGAATGGGCCAAAAGGGGTGCCTTTCCTGAAGTTGCTAGAGAGCAGGTGATTGTGTCAGATCATGAGGCTGAACCTGAACCAGATGTGCCGACTGTAAATGTGTCTGTTGCTGAAGACCACGATGTGACAGCACCTGTTGCTGTAAATGTTCTAGAAAAAACAGAAGTTATACCTTCTGATGAAGAAAACGTGATGGACGACATCTTCGCTGATCAAGAGAATTTGGATGATGATATCTATGGGGATTTAGGGCCAATCAGTCTTAAAAGAACAAGGGATGTCCTGAACTCATCTTCTAGCGGTGACTCAATCCCTCAAGAGTTGGATACTCAATTTAATGTGAATGAGGTGCTTGAAGAGCCTGTCCCTATTCGTGAACCATCTCCCAGGAAGAGGTCAGATCCAAGAAGTATCAGGTTCAAGTTTACAAAGACTAGCTCAAGTCTGATGATGGTCCATCCAGCAGGGCCCAGTTCTCAAAGTCCAATTGTTCAAGAAGAAACAACTGTTCAGAATGTTGAAGATCAACCTGCCCAGGTTCAGACTGAAAGTCCTCTTCTGAATGAACGTAGCCCTGTTCATGAAGAAAGGCAATTGCTGGAGGTTGATGACACCTTTGTAGTACCCAGCCCAGTTAGAGTGAGTGTCTCTACTGGGACAAGTCTGCCACCAGCTATTCCAAGTTTCCGCCCATTTCAAGCTGCTGATCTCCCAATTGATATGAGGTTGAGTGCTGACCCTCAAATAAATTTTCTTTTGTCTCAAAACAGAACACGTGAAAATGAGATAAAAGCACTGAGGGATGAAAACAAGACCCTGAAAGAGAATGAAGCTGCCAACAAACTAAGGTTCAAGTACCTGTATGAAGCTTTAATGGATCTAAAGAAGAAGCATTCTGAATTGAAAGGAGTTGTAGAGTCAAAATCTTCTGGTGATCATGGCCAAAACTCATCTCAAGGAGTTCAGGGTACAAGTGCTACACAAGAAGATGAAGGAGATGACACCATTGAAATGTCTGAATATGTACGTGGTGGAAGATATATTTCTAAGGTTCCCGAAGGTCAAGTGAATTGGTTCAAGGAGTTCTTCAAGGGGCCTACTCCTTCGAAGTATTGCATAGATGTGGGAGAGAGTGTTGTAGACAAGAAGGGAAGCAGACAACCAATTCTGTGTTGGCATTATGATGCAGAAAAGGAGTTATTTGCAGTAGTGAGAGATGGATATAGTCCAGTCGAGTACTACCGATCAAGAGGTCAATTCCACTCCTGGACTGAGACAGAATTGAGAAAATTGCTGAGGGCACCGTTCATTAACAGGTGGAACGCTAATCATGGAAATCTGACTCGCAACAACTTGGTAGCACAGATGGAGCAGAACTTTGAAAACTTTGATTTGAAGGCTGCAAGGTAGGTTGAAACCGGAACTAATCCTGTCACCAATGAACCAATCGGTGAAATGAGGTGCCCTCCCACCAAACGAACACGAGTCATCAATATGCTCGATGAGATTAAAGACCATACGCTTGTTAGGAATTTTGACAGCTGGTATTATGATCCTACAACCTATGAAGTGGTGGTTGTCTGCAAGAAGTTGAGAGAGTTCCGAATGTATGATCCCGTAGATTTGCTAAGGTTCGGAGAGAAGGATATCAAGCTCCTGGCATCCCGTCCAATACTTGGTGACGAACATGATATGGAGAATGCTATACGGGTGGGGATGTTTCATGGCACAGCAAGTCTGATCGTGGAGAAAGAATGGTGGTCAAGGAAAGAAGCGCATACATTCAGATTTGATTTACATCTTCCTTAGACTTTCTAATGGTTCATGCCTAGGGGAAGATTGTTGGGCTATACATTAGAGGCATGAAAATTAGATGTGGGCTTTCTAGTTATTGGGCTTAGATAGATTTCGATTGGGCCATGTGGGCCGGTTATTTGTGTTTATGACTGGTCTTAGGGTTATGTAAGGGTACTATATAAACCCTCTTGTTTATGATCAATGGTAGCTTTTGAATACGATTTCTGGTTTCTCTCACTGTTTACGATCAGATTTAATTGCTCAAAGAAAGTATTGTTCTTCATTCAAGATTTGATCTTTGTTGTTTATCACTTCATCAAATCTATTTCTTCTACTTTCTTCTTGAATCAATCACCTATGAGGATTCCGCACTCGTTTGATATCAATATCGTGTGTTGATAGTTTTTCTGGACCTACAGTTGGGGAACACTATTCTTATTCTTTTTAGAAAAGCTAATTCCTATTCCTCCTTTATCCTTACCAAATCTAACATCAGTTATGCAGGTGGACAAAGCCTTACCAGCTTCAAGCATTCTTTTGTTTCTCATTTGATTCACATCTAATTTCACTTGCGACTCATTGTTCTGATGTTTAAGTTCATCTACCTGCTTTCTAATCTCAGTTATATCTAACTTAGCATTGTCATACAGGACAGACTTCTGAGTGGCAAGGGCTTGGTATTTCTCTATGTCTAGTTTCTGTGCTTTAACTTTCTCCTCACTCTTTTCCCATCTACCCTTAAACGAACTTCTAGAACATTGCATATCAAATAATTCTATCTCACTATTCTTCCAAAGTTGTCTAACGCCAGGAATTAAACGTGCACAAGTGGGATTAGTACATACCTTTGTGTTGTCGACCTCGGCTGCAAATGCTTCCTTGTCTTCAACCAGGTTCTCCTGCTTATCTCATGTCTTCTCCTCAGTGACCACAAATGCATGCTCCTCTTCATCATCATTCTCCATCTTAGCAATCATAGTACGAGTTAGACTGAGTTCCTTTACCTGTGAAGCCTATTGATATTCCCCACAATCCTGCACAACCAAAGCCTTTGTCTCTGCCTTTCCCTTACCATCTCCAGCTTTCTTCTCTTCTGGTCTCTCCTTATTTGGCTTAGTACATTCCCTTGCAAAATGTCCGTACTCATCACAGTTGAAACATCTGAGCTTGCTCTTATCAAAACCCATTCTTATCTTATCCTGATCCTTCCAGACATTCCTTCCTGTTTTTGCTATAAACTTCTTGGCACGGAAAACTGCCATTGCCATTTGCCAGGAAACATCAAGCATTTCCACATCCTCCGGATTAATCTGGTTCAGTTCACCTGACAACATCTCAGCAGGCACCAATGTTCCAGCCATAAGGGCATGATAACTATTCATAAATCCCATTCCAAGTGCAAAGTTTGGATCATTTGTGGCATTTGCCTCATCAGGGTTGACCATTACACTAGAATTTGCTTGAGATCGAGTCACAAAAGCAATTGACTTTGTGTTTGAACTTGAATCATTTGTAGACGAACTTCAGCCTGTTTTGGGCCAACTTCTTCAGATAGGAGTGCCTGATTCAATTTTCCCGCCATGCTAAGTGAACTTAGATGATTCAGCTCTCTCTATTTATCATCAATCATCTTTGACTTCAGTTTGTTAATTAGCTCATCAACAGTTAACTCATCCAGCTTGTTGTTGTCTTTGATTATTGAAATGTTGGTATTCCAGGACTTGGGCAAACTGTTCAATAGTTTCAGATTCTTATCCTCCAGTCCGGGTTCAACGTCGTAGCTTGACATCTCAGTAATTAAGGAGACAAATCTTTGAACTTGAGCTTCAAAGGACTCTCCTTGAATGTGATTGAACAAGTTGAACTTCTGCTTCAGCATCTGTTTACGGCTTGCCTTGATATATGGATTTCCTTCATATGCCACCACCAAAGCATCCTAGAGTTTCTTTGCAGTCTTGTACTTCTTAAACCCTTGTGCAATCTCCGGAGTCAATGCGATTGTCATGATAGCATATGCTCTCTCATCATTGTTACACTTTTCCTAATCATCATCCGAGTATTATGCTTCAGTTTTCACCACTCCAACTTTTCCTGCTTCAGTGTGAGTAGGAATGAATGGTCCATTGACAACTGATCTCCAAAGTCTCAGATCAACACTTTTCAAATGGTTCTGAAATCTGTATTTCCATTCAAGGAATTATCAGCAGATGTGAGTCTGGGAGGACGAGTAGTTGATCCAATCTCAAAGTCTAGTTTCTGATACATGCTAGGTTCAAAATCCATGACGAAAGTTTAGGAAAATTTAAAAAAATAGTCCAAATGAGTTTCCGATTGTAAACACCAGTTTACGATAATCACAGCTGCTTATCGAAAACTCAGTCGTAATCACCCTTGGATCGTAAACGCGATCGTAAACTCCTCCGGGTCATAATCGAAGTCGTAAACTCCCAAAGTTCAAATCTTAAAGTCGTAAACACAGTACTGAGTCGTAAACGCGGTCGTAAACACTCAAAAATCCAATCTTGAAGTCGTAAACTCTTTCTTGCAGCTCGTAAACCCTGATTTGATAAAGAACCTCGATCGAAAACTCCAAGAACAGCCCAGAAACAGTCGTAAACACCAAAAACAACAACAATCTTCCACTTTTTCCAGCCAAATACTCGAATCTAATATCGTGGAACCTCGAATCAGATGATTCTTAGCTCTAATACCATTTGTTGGTCCCGAAACAACAATCGTTCACGATATCGTAAACACAAACAAATTTGGAAACCTTGTTTGTGAGTGATTCGAGAAGAAGATGATGAAAAAGACTTGATTTAAGACGAAGAACAAAGCAACACAATCAAATCTTGAATGGAGAACAATCAATCTTCTATTAGAATGAGTTTGCGATCGTGAATACAAGAGAGAACACCCAAAATCGTAATCACAAAACTGCCTACAATCATAAACTAGTTGGGTATATATACTACCCTTATAGAAGCCCTAATGTAGATCGTAAACCCACAAGGTGAAACCGGCCCACCAAGCCCAAACCGTAAACACATGAAGCCCAATCCAAAGTATGCCCAAGTCTAATGTTCATGCCTCACAATGTATAGCCCAACATTAGTATGTACTTAAACTTATGTTTACTCACCAACTATTCATAGTTGGCCTTTATTTTACATGTTGCAGGCTTGCTGTTGATATTGTTGATCGCGTTGATGACACTTTAGGATGCATGTGGACTTAGTGAGACCTATTAACTTATTAGGTATTATTCTATTTCTATGAATGGGTTGATTAAGCATATCGCAACATTTAATTAGTGTTGTGTGCATCTGGACAATCATCGCACCCCGATGTTAGTGCAAAATATGTGTGTCGTGTGTGTATCAGTTAGTTTCGTTAGTTGATTTAGTTAGTATAGTTAAATCAATGTCATAGGGTAGTTTGTGTCTTTTATAAATACTTGAGGGTCTTATATGTGAGAATAAAATCTCACATATAAATCATATAATCGAATTCCCGAAGAAGCTGCAACCGAAGTGGGACAAAGTCAAGACATGGATCCGACCTGGATTTGAAGTGGTAGTCGAATTGAGGAGCATATATATATGATTGTGAGTTCGAATGAACGTATATCTCGTTGCAGAGTCGAACTTGACCAAGTCTTCACAACTCAAGAAAGTATCGGGCATATGATATAGAGTTCCAAACTATAACTGAAACCTTTGACATATCGGTTCACACGAACATCAAAATACACCACCTTTCAATGAAGATCAAAAATCACCATCATCCCTGAACTGATTGCTTTTGAATATTCACTTTTTCAATTATGAAACTTTGAAAGTTTGTAGGGTCCCCATTTTCCCCCTAAACAAGTGACATATTTAGATCTTTAATTTTCTATGATTCCAACCCCGCAGGAACAAATCCTTTCTTTTTAGTGGAATGATAAACTCAAGTGCCCCGCAACGGAAGCTTAAATCTCATTCAATCTTTAGTTTGTGTAGAAAGATAATATCCGACAAACGTTCGCAAGTAATCATAACCATGTCTCCGAATCTATGTCCATCATCAGAAACACATGTTCTTGAATCTCTGTCCATCATCAAGAACAATGACTACCCACAAACTCATTTCTTGAAATTCGATCATTAACTCGTAACAAATATCAGAACCTGAAAAGTCTTCAAACATAACACCCCACAACTACCGAATCAAAGGTAAACCCCATAACTGATCCGATTCTTTGATATTCCCTTCTAACGGGGGTTCGGGGGCAGCGCCCCTGAGAAGCGGGGTCTAAGGGGCGGCAGCCCCTGGCGGGGTCCAAGGGGCAGAGCCCCTGGCTGGGGCCGTGCTCGTCCGAACTGTGGCCCAACCTTATTCGAGCTCGTCTGAACTGTGGCCCAACCTCATCCGAACCTGATCTTCCGAACCTCATCCGAACCTAACCTTCGGACGTCTAAACATGTCCGAACTCTATCCGAACCTGGAGTTCAGAGAGGTTATTTTTCAAATTTGTTCTTCGGCCGAACCTGAGACGAACTAGATTGGAAATTTTCAAAAATCACACCAGATTCGGAATTTGATCGAATTTCGACATCCAGATACTTCTGTTAGGTAAAAACATGACTCAGAAAGACTCGATTGATTAAAAATTAATCAGAAACACTTTCAATCACCCCTAACTGAAGGTTTAACGTCTCAAACTTAAGAAAAATGATGAATTTAGACCATAGAAAGAGCCAACAGCTCTGATACCACTTGAAAATGTGTGCGCGGTGGATCGTCTACTTAGTCGTATCGAAATCAATGTAAAACCAGTAATCACACGAGAGTAAATACAAAGAGACTTGTATTAAAATACAGAGAACCACAGAGTACACATACAAGATGTATCCCAGAAGTACGTAACCAGTACACAAGACAAACTATATATACTAGCTGAAACCCCGATGGTCCATACCTCAGGTTCGGACAAGTTCGGACCTGTCCGAACTTGGAGTTCGCCAAGGGTTCGGCCAGCAGCTAACTTGCAATACTTGTCTTGTACTTGATACTTCACATGACGATCAAGAACCAGGTACTAACAAATGAAAATGCGTGAGCGGTGGATCGTCTACTTAGTCGTATCGAAATCAATGTAAAATGAGTAATCACACGAGAGTAAATACAAAGAGACTTGTATTAAACCACAGAGAACCACAATGTACACATACAAGATATATCCCAGAAGTATGTAATCAATACACAAGACAAACTATATATACTAGCTGAAACCCCGATGGTCTGAACCTCAGGTTCGGACAAGTTCCGACCTGTCCGAACTTGGAGTTCGCCAAGGGTTCGGCCAGCAGCTAACTTGCAATACTTGACTTGTACTTGATACTTCACATGACGATCAGGAACCAGGTACTAACAAACTCCCCCTCGACATGTGCAGTATCACCTTCCACTTAAAAATATGTATCTTCTATCTCTTATCAAACTCTTCCTTTTCTTTGACGATGAGTCCAATCTTGAATACTTGATATTGCATCATATGTAAACTCTTTATCAACAACCTTTAGAAGACTTCAAGTTGTAATGTTCTCTTTCCACTTAGAAACCTACCAACATAAATAATCTTGACGCAAAACGTCTCTTCGAGACTCCAAGATATTTTGATTTTGAATTTGAAATTTGATTTCATAAACCGTATTGGTTAATCGAAAACAAAATAGAAACAAAATCTTTTTGGCTTTTAGAAACTTTATATCAAAACACACCTAAAATCTTTTTGGTACTTTCTGATAATGAAAAGTAAATGCAATACAGAATCAGACACTATTTTTTTTTTGTCTTTTGCGAGAAAGATCACAACTTGGGGATCACATTGTACATAACATGTTGAACTACACTTCAGTTTCGATTATTGTAGCACATAAGCCATGTCGATTGCAGATATAATATTTCCAACTTTAAACTCAGGCAGAATCATAATCATAACATCTGGATATGTTAAGGTATTGATTAGAGTTGCATTAACCAGTGTACCCCACACTATCAGACATACTCAGATAAGCTTTGCTTATCACATTTTGTGATTTCAGTTGTGATTTTAATCACATAATGAATGTATACATGATATAGTCAATTGTGTTCCATGCAAAAAGAAATAAGAACGTTAAATCGTGTACCTTAAGGTCGACCTTTCGATACACAGATAAGGCCTCGGATTTAACAAAATAAGAAAATAAAACAAGTTGAAATTGTATAACTCAACAACAATCAGGTCGGTCTTGTGGACACGCAGAGAAAGTCCGATGAATTATACAAAACACCAAAGAAAATAAAGCAGAACGTCAAACGAACAATGATCAGGTCGGCCTTGTGAGCACGCAGAGAAAGTTCGATCGTTTGACAAAATAAAGAAAATCAAACAAGTTTAAATCTTTGCAAAATGAATACATGTATACACAGTCACTTCTCAATTTATTTTTCACATATCTTTTTCTTTGATATATCGTGAGATATGCATCAAGATGTTGTCCACTAGGTCAAGCATCAGATTTAATGTATATCACATTTGAATACTTTCTGATTTGCTGAGCCTACCTTACACATCGGTCAAATGGTTTTAAGACTTTTTCATCTATTTTATCCATGAGTCAGACGATATAAGCCAATGTACCATCATTTCCCAATCATATCGGATACAATTTCTCATTTTTTTTAATGTTTTTGGATTTTTGCATTTTTTAATGTTTTTGTGTTTTCAAATTTCTCCCCCTAAAAAATGAAAACTCTATTTATAGATTTTCATTTTTACCATTTGAAAAACAACACACTATTTTTTATTTTTGCAAAAACAAACTCCCCCTCAAACTGAGAAGGAATGAAAAAACAAAACAGAAATTGATCAACCAACACGAATATGAGTTGTTTAGCATTTTAAAAACAAGATTGATTTGTAAAGTCAATTTTAGTTAGCACAGATACTTCACAATCAGTAATTTTCTAATCACCGAAAGGTCTTCCTGAAATACCTGCCGACACCAAATAAAACATTAGTTGCTTTGGGATCGACCCGAGTCAACAGCGTCGGGTCGCCCGGTGTCTTCCACATAGTCGTTGTTGGCCTTGGAAAAAAATTTTGGTTTCCAGATTTGTAATGATTTTTAATTTTTTATCAGAACCAGAATCAGATTCAACCGGCGTACTCCATTTAGACCATGACGACTTACGAGTTGATTTGACTTTTGGAGACCATGGTTCATCAAAAATTTAATCTTCGTTATCCACATATTTAGCAGTGTTGTAGATATATGCAGTCGTCAGACAATCAGAAGCAAGATGTCCTGGTTGACGACATGCATAACAAAGTCGTTCTCAAAAAATATTTGAAAAATACTTTGAATTTTGAAAACCAGATGAATGTTCAGAATCGAAGCTATCAAAGAAATCATCAGAAGAATCATACCAGATGGACTCCTTGAAGATGATGACCTTCCAGAATAATAAGAATTTTCTTTCAAAGGAGGTGATTTCTTTGAAACTTTAACTTTTGAAACTTTTTCAACTTTCACTGGCTTCTTTGCTTGAGCAGGTGCTTCCTTCATCTCATAACCCAATCCTTTGTGCTTGAGACCTGTGGTCTTTGAAGAACTTGAAGAAGAACCAGAAACTTCTCTCGCCTTAGCTTCACTAGTGAATTTTGCTTTGATATCTGTCAGTTTGTTCTTCTCAACCAAAACTTTTTCTTCTTCGGTTCCAGACGAAGAACTTGAAGCAACATTATCAAAAGTTTTCATTTTCCAAAAAGATAGACTTTGAGCTAAATTTTGGAGCTTCATCCAAAGACTTTTCCTTCCTTTTAGACTTTGATTTCTTCTTCTTGGATGAAGTGGTAAATTTTGAATAATCATGCAATTCGGATTTAGGATCAAGCGGAGCAGATGTGACCTAGATAAATCCACCGGTTGAGGAACCAAGTGAATATCATCCTTCTTAGAACTATCCTCACTCCTATCCTGCTTGTATATGAAATTCATCAATGTCGGTGACAAATTGCAATTCTTTACTTGCCGTTGCAACTCCAAAATTTCCAACTTCAATTCAGAGATTTTCTATTGAGCATCAAACACGTCTTTTTTTGACTTGATGAATTTTGCATTGAGATCATCATATTCATACGTTTGCAACTTCCGGATCTCACATTCAGCAAACAACTCTTCAAGAAAACTTTCTCTTTTCTTCTTGTAGATCTCAACATCTTTTGTCAAAACTTCATTTTTATCTCGATAAAGAACATTTTCATCTTGAAGCATAGAGATCTTGTTCTGAAGTTTCTCAGTAGTAGCCGCCGATTCAATCACAAGAGCATTAGCCTTCTCATACTTTTGTTGAACCGGATAACTCTTTTCGAACAAATTCTCAAAATCTTGAGCCACATCTAAAGCTTCAGCTTTTGCTTTTTCACATTCTTCTGCCAACTTACTCTTTTCTTTCAAGACATCCTCATGAACATGAACCAATTCATAATATTTCTTCTGAAATTCTTCCAAATATTTCTTGAGCACAGCATTCTCTTAAGTTGATAACTCATAATTTTTACAAGACTTGCAACCTTCTTACTCAGCCTTATACATTCAAGACATTTTAATTCGTTGACTTTAACCTCTTTGATCATTGATATTGTCGAATTGGAATCAGAATTAGTCAGAATGCTATCATCATCATCATGACGAGCAGTCAATGCAACAGTAAATGGAGCATGTTTCATTTGTGCTGCAGAATCTGCATTCCAAGCAAATTCGTTTGGATGCCAAAACACCTCTATCAGTTTTTCATCAAAATAAATAGATTTTTCTTCAACCTTGGAAGTTTCATTTGGTGAATGAAAAACCACATGAGCATGTTGACCAAATTTTTAGCTTGTTGTCAATTGAATTTGGACATTCTCGTGCAGAATGTCCATAAACAGAACACTTATAACACTTAACATTTGACTTGTTTAATCCAAGTTTTCCATCCTGATTCAACCTTTTCTTGCCAGTTCTATTGAAAAATTTCTCTGTTCTTCGAACTAACATAGCATATTGCCAGTTCAAATTCATCTCTTCCAAATAATCATAATCTATCTTATCGTAATCTCATTTGTCAATTCAGCATTATTAACAGCACCAGTAATAACCCCGAAATATGAAGATACCAATGCAGACATTAAAGCATTATAATCATCGGTGGTTTGGGCAGACAAAGTATTTTGAGACGAAGAACTAGGAACAGAAACATTACAACCAGCAGAATAACTAGAAGTTTCAGATTCACCTGCAATGAATGTTGTAGGGGGTGCAGCTAAGAATATTAGATTTTCCAGTATTCATTGTTGAATCATTATCACCAAAATACACAGCAGGATTCTGAATTTGTGAAGGAAGTGATTTGTTAACCATCAACTCCATATCCATCGTTTGAATTCTTTAATTCAAATCATTAAAAGATAATCCCGGATAGTCTTTATCATGAGTGATCATTATCACATAATTTTCCCACTTCTCTGGCAAAGCCTCCAAAATATTTTCTTTCATATCAGCTTCTTCTTTTGTAAGAATCACCAATCGCATTTCACTCATCAAATGAGCAAATCTTGCAATCAGATTTGGAATTGATTCATTTTGGTAATGCTTGAAACTATCAAATTCTTTCTTTAAAACTTTCTGACGACTCTTCTTATATTGATCATTGCCTTCACATCGTTTTTCCAGTGCATCCCACAAACTCTTCGATGTATAGTTACCAGAAAGATGATGCAGTAACTCTTTAGGCAAAGCCATCGTGAAAGTGCCATAAGCTTTATTTTCAGCTTGATAAGCTTTCTTTTGCTCAGATGACATCTTTCTTTGAAGAATGGGTTCACCAGTTTCATCCTTAGGATAGACATATTGATCAGTAAAAGCCAACCACATATCAATGTCATTAGTATCAACGTACGCTTCAAATCTTTTAACCCAACTATGATAATCTTCCAATTTGAGTAATTTAGGAACTTTCTGACTTGTTCCGATTTCATTATCATAGTTCATCATTTTTTGCATCGTTGCTTGAACTGAATTTTGAATAGCCGCGAGTGCTTGAAAATTGGACATTTTGAAAATTCAGGTTACTGTTCAATACGAACCTGTGCCGAAACTAGTCCGAACTTCTACCAAACTTGGTCTAAACCTTAGCCGAACAAAATTTTGACCGAACTCTGTCCGAACCTCACTTTCGGATGATCAATCAACAATCAGAGCGAACTTGGTCCGAACTGTGTACGAACCCATCCAAACTACGTCCGAACGTGACCCGAACGTTAACCGAACAAGAAAACAACCGAACGCTGTCCAAACCTAGAGTTCAGAGCTGTTATCACGAAGTTTTCTGGACCTCAAACGAACACACACACTCTCTACTCCATTTTCACGATTTTCTGTGATTTTGGACGAGATTTTTTTACAGAAACTCGGATACACTCAAGAGAAACAATCTAGGAGAAGATTTCTACGTAAAGCACATTCGAGATGATCAAACGTATCCAAAAATGATACTCATTTTCATAAAACTTGAAATTTTGATTCAAACTTCCAAAAAAAACAAAGATTTCCTCTCAACACATTGATCTAGAAAGACACTGGACAGAAACTTGCAAAGAAATACAAAGACGAACCTATTTATACTTCTTCATTCTGTCCGAACTAGGAAACTCCGAACCCTGTCCGAACTCCCTCCGAACTTGGAGTTCGTCTAAGGTTCGGACGACTCCGAACCTTGAGTTCGGCTGGGGTTCGGACCCCAGTTCATGTATCCGATAAATCAGTCTGTTTGACAATTCGAACAGTAACGGCCACACAAGATTCAGGTATCAACAATCCGGCCGAATGAAATTGGTCCTCCTCGACTATTTTGTTTGTTTATGCAATCTTTCATTTCTAGTCCCTCCAATTTCAAAAGTTTTTAAATATGTTACATTTTTAAAAAAATAAACAAGTAAACATTCATTTTGTTTTTATAAAAAAAACTCATAAGATTTTTAGAAAAGATTAACACAAAGTTTTGTGTTTGTTGAATTGTTTCGTGAACGCAAACTTATTTTGTGTTTGTCAAATCGGTTACAAATATAAAACTCGTTCTTGTTTGTTTTTGTTTTTACAGTGTCATTTTTCCGTTGCTTATTTCTTTTATTGAAAAAAACAAAACAAAACCTATAAACAATTTGTTTTTCAACGTTTGTTTGTCTTAAAAAAATATTAAAACAATTATACAAAAATATTTTTGAGGACTTGATCTTGGGATTTCAATTTGGTGATTTTACAAAGTTCAAGATATAAGGTTTAGCGATTCACATTTTTTGGTGTAATCACAATGAGTAAAGTTCAATCAAGTTCGGTGGTTCCCAAAATATTAAATGTGAAGATTATCAAGAATGGAGAAAACATTTTGAGGCTTTTATCAACGCCAAATTTGAAGATTTTTGGAAGGTGATTGATAAACAATTCAAATGGCCTACTGAATTACTGATGGACGTGGAAACGTAAAGTTACATAGATTTCTTTCTCTAGAAGAAAAGGCATATACTGATAAAGAACAAAAAGCCATAGACATTCTCACAACTGCTATGTCAAAAGATTTGGTCAATTAGTTCACAGTTTACTACATTGCTAAAGATAAATGGAATACTTTGAAGGAAAAATATGAGACAGGTATATTGTCTAATGATATGGTGAATATCCAAAAGGTTTCTGAAGGTGTTACAAAAGATCAATCAGATATAAGTATGAAATGTCAAGATTGTATTGGTCTAAGCAGCAAGAATGAAGCATTGTCACAAGAAATGAGTCTGTTAACTGAAGAACTCAACATGGTTTAGAAAGAATTAGAGAGCCCTAAGACAGAATATGAAAAAGCTAAAGCTGAAGCCAAGGAAGCTACTGAAGATTTTAATGCTCTTTTTGTTAAGTACAAAGTGATGAAATTGCTGAAAAAGCTGTGAGTTTACATAATGAGAACACAACTTTGGTTGAAACTAAAGCTGAATTGACTGAAGAAAACAAGTTATTGAAAAGAAATGTTGAGATTTATAAACAAAAATCAGAAAAGGTTAATCAAGAGACACGTGATGCTCATGATGAATTGAGAAGAGAAAAATATGTGACAAATGATGCTTCTGAGCAGTTTATTAATTCTCAAAAGGAATTAGCTGTGGCTCAAACAAAAATTTCCGAAGCATATTGAAATTCTGGATTTGAAGAGGCAGTTGCATAATTTTACAAATTCTCAATCTTTCACAAGTTATTTGTGGAATGATAAAAAATTTCAATAGGTGTTTGGTGATGTTATTCTTAAGAACGTTCCACCTCCTTTGGTTATTGAAAATTCTATCAATACTTTGGAAACTAATGAGGAACAACATGAATATTCAAAGTTTGTTGATACATAGTCAGGAAACAAGAAGAAGTTGAGATTTCAGAAGAAAAAGGATGAAGAAAGATTTGATTCAAGCAGCATTCGAAAGTTTGATTCCATTCTACATTTCTCGATAAGGAAAACGTGTAGAAGGCAATCCGGGACATGTTAAAGTTCAAAAAATTTCAGAGATTGTGATTGATGATTCTCTGCTTTTCAGTAAAGATGATTTGAATGCCATCAAGGATAATTTTTCTCGACTTGCTCTACAAGGTCATGAGAAATCTAAGTCTGTACCAGATAAATTTAAAAATAATGGTGGTCTAGGATATAAAAGCGCATACGAGAACGTGAATGTTGGAAATGATTTCCAAGATATGTTTGAGATAGAAAAAATTGTGGAGGATATCAAGGTTCACAAAGAAAATGAGATTCCAGTTGAGAATCATATCATGTGTGAACCTGATGCTGAGTTTCTATCAAAGAATTCTAAGTTAGAGCGTCAAGAGATTTATTCTTCTCAAAATCCATCAATGACCCAAGTCGGTTGATGAGAGAGTTTGATTTTACTGCAACAAGACGGGACATGTGATTCGGAATTGTGCTTTTCGACAAAGTCTTTCAGGTGGTTCATACCAATCATCATCATCCGATTCATTGATTTTCAGTGAGGTACCTTTTAAACAAATTCAGAAAAACCAAAGAAAACCAGCTCACAAGAAGCCGGTTGTTGGTAAAACCTTAAAATATGATGATTGGTCACCATATTTTTCAAAAAGAAAACAAATTTTTAAATCCGATACATCAAACAGGTTTTATCATACAGATAGATTCTATTGAGATGATTCAGGTTTTTATGATCCTTCATTTGAAAAATCTTCAAAACCAAGGAAAACCAAACCTGTTATCCCAATAATTTATGATGATGGATCGACTGATCAATGTAATCGTCGATATTGTTATACTTGTCATCAAAGAGGAAATTTTGCTTATAATTGTCCTCTCAATTTCAATAACTCATCATCATATGCCAAGGATACAAAGTTTGTTGATCCTGATGGCATAATTTCCAGTGAACCAATTTCCAAGAGTAAAGTTTTCTGGAAAAAGAAAGTTGTTTCTAAATCTCTAGGTAACAGTTCTGATTGTCATTCATCAGTCGATAATGGTTCATTAGAAAATTCAAAAACCAAAAATGGAATGGAGACTAAAGATTGTCTCCATAGCCAATACTGATTTTGTTGAAGACACTGGTTGACCCACAACTATGGAGGGGGTCAGGGTTTAAAAGACTTATTATTTTCCAATGTATGCAGATTTTTCAAGAAGACATGTTGAAGATTGTCCAATTACTGACAGTGAGATACTTGTGGTTGTTTTAAGTTAAAATGCATCGTTCTAATCTTTGAAAATTTAATTTTCAAAAACATCTTTTACAAAGGTGTGTCTGTGTTGATCGATCATGTTCATTGTTGTTTTTGTTTTCTTTCTATTTCTTTCATATTTTTAGGGGGAGAAAATTTTGGAAAATTAAAAAAAAAATAGAGTTTGTTGAATTTTAGGGGGGAGAATATGCTTGTATAAAAACAATGAAAATGCAGAAAGCATGAAAAAATGAAAAACGAGAAATTTATCCAATACAAGATGAGAAATGATAGTACATCAGCATATGTTATCTGCCATGGATAGACTAGATCTAAAGGTTGTAGGTTAATGCTTAAAATGCTTGATGCACTTGACAAATCTGATATGTGTTAGTATGATATAAAGATAACGCTTGCTTGATAACTGTGGTAAACATCTTGACGGATGCTATGTAATGCTGGCATAAAATATAAAATGCAAAAACAGAATAAGAGATGTTTGGGTGTATGCTTGCTTGCATTTTGAAAATTTTTAACGTGTTTGATTTTCTTTATTTTCTCAAATGATGAGACTTTCTCTGCGTATCGAAAGATCGACCTGATTGTAGTCCATTTGAGGTTCTGCTTTATTTTCAATGGTTTTTTGTATAATCCATCAGACTTTCTCTGCGTATACGGAAGTATCGACCTGATTGTTGTTGGATTATACAACTTCAACTTGTTTTATTTTCTTTAAATTATTTGGCTAAATCCGAAACTCTATCTGCGTGATGTTGATCTAATCTCATGTTGTGATGTTGATGTTGATCTAATCTCATGTTGTGATCTTTCTCGCAAAAGACAAAAAAGTATCTGATTCTGTATTTCATTTACATTTCATTTCAGAAAATATCAAAAAGATTTTCGGTGTGTTTTAGCATAAAGTTGCAAAAATACAAAAAGATTTTAGTTGTGTTTTGATTCTAAATTTCGAAAAGTGAAAAAGATTTTGTTTCTTATTTCTTTTCGATCGATCGACATGTGATGCAAAACAATTCAAAAACAAAATATCTTGATTCTCCAAAGGAGATTTTTTCCCAAGATTAAATTATGTTGGCAATTAGAAAAAGGAAAAACCGCACTTCTGTTTTAGAAGCTTGCAGGTTGAAAAGATCAAAGTATCCCGGATGAAGATTTAAGAATGGATTTCATGCATGGTTGTAAAGCTTTCAAAGAGCTTATTACTTTCAGAAATGGTTCAGTTGACTCTGTCTTGTTCCTACCATGCTTACCCTACATCAACTAACTCAGATTCAAAGAGTTTGAAGATCTGATACAGCACACGTTAAGGGGGAGTTTGTTAGTGCAAAATATGTGTGTCGTGTATGTTTCAGTTAGTTTCGTTAGTTAATTTAGTTAGTATAGTTAAATCAATGTCATAGGGTAGTTTGTGTCTTTGATTAATACTTGAGGGTCTTATACGTGAGAAATAAAATCTCATATATAAATTGCAGGTAAGATCAAGGCATGAACCGGATACAATCTAAGCTTGGCGACGGCCGATCACTCAAACTCATGAAGTCCCGTGGTGTTTTTTTTTAAGTTATCAACATTTTGATTATCAAACATGACTTGGAATTGTGAAACTATAAAACAAATCTTTGTCAATGTTATATTGGTCATAAAGAAAAAAAAATTGAGACCGATTTTCATGGTAACTTACCATCTAGTAATGGTAAAATTAGACACGGGTGTTACAG
>JBCNJP010011230.1:0-17605 GCA_039602395.1 Deinandra increscens subsp. villosa
AGTTAGAGGTGTTCAAACCTTTTACCCTCTAATTTTTGAAGATTCAAGACAATTACCTAAGATTCAGCAAGAACCAGTTTTTTCAAAAGAAGCAAGTCATTGAGAATCCTCCATCTCATTAACTTGTTCATTTCAAGAAGTTCAAGCTGATACTGATCAAGAGGAAGTCCCAAGTGCCCGTCAAGAAACCCATTGAAGTTTTCTGCGGAAAGAATCTTCATCAGCATCTATGCCAGCCACTCAAGAAGAAGAATTTCAAAGATCGAAGACATTTAATATCACAAGCTTAGGGGAAGATTGTAGAGGCTAGATTATAAGGCTTGTAATATTAAATAAGTTGGGCTGGGCTTAGAGGGTTTCATTAGAATTATAGGCTAGTTTGCTATTGTTTAGGCTAGTTTATGATTGGGCTTGGGTTTACTATTGGGTTTATGATCCAAAAGGGGCCCAATAGTAAACCCAATGGTGGTCTATATATAGACCACTTGACCTCCTTGTTGAGGCTTGCTGATTACGATTCTTAGAGAGCATTCTTGTGTTTACGATCCTGTGGTGTTCACGATCGTAAACAGAGATAGAGAGAGTTTACGATTTTCAGTTTTGTACCCGACAAGTTTTCTTGTGTGCAAAGATCAAGATTTTTATCGTTTAATCATCGTATACTTGTGTTCTCTTCATCTTTCTTCTTGAATCAATCACTTAAGAGGATTCCGCACTCGTTTGTGATAGAATATCGTGATTAGTTGTTGATCTCGGACCTACACATAATAAACTGAAAAAGTAATAGTTGCCAAAGTATAGAAGTGTTAGAGCACAATGTAATTGTAACACAAAACAGTCAAGTATTAGAAGAAAAGATAAGACACATCCTTAAAAGAGAAATGATACGAAAGTCTGTATGAATTACAGACATCTGCATGATTTCTGTATTCCTACAGAACTACTCCAGAAATTCCGAAGTAGTTCTGTGCAGACTAAATTCTACAAAAATCCTCATTTCTGTAGAAAGCTTCTAATGGGAAGCATCAATAGTCTTCAAAGAAGAGTCCTGAAGGAGTTCTGGACTATCAGAAGATAAAGATTACGAGAAGAACAATTTCTATCTTTGTGTGAAGAACAAGCAAAATGAATGCCAACTTGGCATTAATCACGAAGGCAGTTGAAGACGGTTGAAAAAGAGATAAATTGAATATGTTCAATTTATCTCTATATACTCTGACACACTCCAACATCAACCGTCATCAACCACCTTATCTAAATACAATTTGCTATATCTGCCTATAAATAGCAAGCTGACTTTACCAAACAAAACAAGACAAAAAGCATACAATTCAATATCTTCTCAAAGTAATTACAACATCACTCTCATAGAAAAGTTCTTTATGTTGATACATGGTCATACTATAAACTCATGTAAACCATTATTTACATTTGAGATATACAGAATAACCCTTTTATGAATTGATGTCTTCCAATTTGATTTACTTTCCGCAACTTGTTTATCTTGTTTAAATCAAATTGTGCCAACATTGTTAAAAATCCCTCCACGAGACCCAACAAAAAGAGGAAGAAAGAAAGACATGGACTAAAAGTGTAAAAATGAGAAAATGTTGTGGCTAAAATAACAAAAAAGTGAAACTTTACTATGTCTTTCCAATTCCTATTTGTAACACCCCAACCGACGACGGAATTTACGTCGGGGCGCTAAGATTGTCCAGATGCTCACAACACTATTAAAGTTGTTATATGTAATCATGCCAACTTTCATAAAACAACCATCAAAGTCAAACATAGCATGCCACAAAACATTAAGTTCAAACATCTCATAAAAGTTCTAGTTTTATTTAAAAGGTCCACTAAGTCCCATGCATATTCCTATGGCGTCGATAACAACATCAAACAGCAACACCTGCAACATGTAGAAAATATGGTCAACTACAAGAGTTGGTGAATAATCACAGGTTTGAATAACTATATAAATTGAATAAAAGTGATGCATGCGTCAAGTGTAAATATCTAAATCATGATCAACATGTAAAAGTGATGTGCACCAAACCTAGACAAGTAAGGGTGCAATCACCCGGCGCCACATGCGAAGCATGCCAGGTGGGTTGTCAGCCAATAGATCTATCACTTTTTCCACGGCTCGATGGTTAATGGTACACATGCGATTAGAGACTAGCGACTAGCGATTAGAGACTACCACAACAAATAATCCACAAGTATCACATAATCAGAGAATCACACATAGAGCACATAGAATCGCATGTTTGATCAATAAAGCGTTTAGAGATTTTTGAATATTGGTACATGTTGCACCCTAAAACATTAAAATAAAAGAGGGGCTATGAATACTCACCTCACAGGTGAATCGAGACGATAGACAAGCGATAGCGATGCGAAATCACGTCCGGGGATCACCTTGATGATAGATCGATGTGAATCCCAAAAAAAATAAATTAATAAAATAATTAACAAGGTCCGAATCGCAACTCGATGGTGGTTTACTCAAGTGATAACGTACGGTTTCAATTTGGGTCAATTCCTAGTCTAATCGGTGAGGTCAAAGGGGCTTAATTTGCCTAATTTCATGGAAGTCAAAGATGGTCAAACATAGTCAAACTTGGTCAAACAGAAGTTAATATGTTCAAATATGGTCAAACATAGTCATACATGATCATATATGAAATTCCAAGTTAAACTAACATCAAACATGGTGAAAATTAGGCTAACCGACAAATCTAGTCGTAAAAGTCATTATCACATAATGGGGTAACGGGCTTAGATCTGGTCTAAATGAAATTTAAAATAGTAAATACATCATATTTTATCATGCAAATACTAACTTGGTCAATAAGGAACCTAGATCTAACATCAAACATGGTGATAATTAGCATAACCGACGAATCTAGTCATAAAAAGTCATATTTATCACATAATCGGGTAACGGGCTTAGATCTGGTCTTAATGACATTTAAAACAGTAAATAAATCATATTTTATCATACAAATACTAACTTGGCCAACAAGGAACTTAGATCTAACACGGTTTTCATGGATCTAGTCATAGTAGTCACAAAAACTCAATTTTGATGCACAAATGAGGATCTATCTCTAATCATCATATAATTTTTAGATCTAGACTCATATTATCATAAATTTACAGCCTTGACATAGATCTAATCATGTAAAATAGATATCTAATCATTTTGAGCACAAAAACTACCATTTTGATGAGCAAATCACAAATCTAGTATTTATTTTGCAAGTAGCACATAGATCTAGTCTATATCTAACAAAAAGTTACCATCTTGAAGACATAATACATGAATATTGTCCTATAATAGCATTCATAACCAGATCTAACCATAAACCAACATAAAAATGAAGTTTTGATCCAAACAAACCTAGATCTACAACATATACACATGTATAACCATGGATTTAAGCCAAAAACATCATAAAGTTTCAATCTTGAACTCAAAACTCAATAGATCTAGATGGAGAAGGATTCTAGATCTTAGATCTAGTCAAAGAAGGTAAAAAGATCAGATATTGATGAAAAGAGATGAGGAAAATCACTTACGTAAAAGAAAACGACTCGTTCTTCACTTGATTTTACCAAAAATTAGCCTCAATCCTCTAAGATATTGATCCTCTCTCTCACTCTCTAGCCTTTTTAGGGTTTTTAGGAGGTGAAATATGAAGGCTAGAAGGAGAATAATAGCTTAAATAGGCGAGTTTTTAGGGTAAAAATCCCGTAATCACGTTTTTTAAAGGTTCATGAGTGTCTAATGTACTGTTTTCGCTCTAATTTTTTCGTTCTAGCTCCGATTTGACCCCCGTTTTTTCCTATATTCCTCATTTTAAACCCTCAATCATATTAACCACATTTAATCCACTCAAATTTATATAAAATATGTCTCATAATGATTAACGGTTGATAAATTATCACACAAAATGCATTTTTGGTCGGTTTTACCGTACGTATCACTTTTAAGCAATTGACCTTCGATTTGTGACTCGATCAAGTGTGTGATGACTCGTGACATCATGTAATCATAAGACTCGGAAATATGATAAATCTGATATACGATACTCAAAAACGTGATCTCCCGGTTAAAAAGATAATCGCGCGGGATTTACCAAACTTTCACCGATTTTGTTCTAGACCTTGAATTTTCGCATCTCTTCACTTGTATTCACTTGTGTGCTTAACTAGTATCACACCCAAGTGTTATACATGTTTAGATTGCTCAAATTCCCGGTTAAAACGTAACTAGTGACGTGTCCGCGTAAAATCCAAATTAAAGGCAAATCAACTCAATAAACATAATAATGAATCAAACCACACCAAATGAGGTATAAAACATTATAGAAAACATAACTCTTCATTTATTATCGATCATGGTATTGATTACATGGATTCGGGTCAGATCTGACAAATCGGAAAAACCCGAAATATTACACTATTGTTATATAGGGTGAGGTTATTGTAAGAAGTTTAGTTTGGATAAGAAGGATAAGAAGGAATCATAGCCATTAGATCTTCAATTAAATGAAGATCTATGGCTTAAAATTTTCCTGGGTAAATTAGAAAGAAAAATAAAGAAAATAAAAGATGGAAGGGTATTTTTGACTTTTTATCAAATTCCCCCATTTTTTAAACCTTCATAACTTTTAGATACGACATTATTTTTTTAAAAAAATTACACCATAAACACGAGCGTTTTTTTATCTTTAAAACGCGTATAGTGTTTGTGACAATCCGTCTTTTCGGATCTTTTTCATGATTTAATCTAAACCAAAATCGTGATAAATGTTGTGTGAATATTTATAAGTTTCACTTATGTTGATGTCATCATTCAGGGTTTGTGTAACCATCGCTACACGAGCATACACTTGAGTCGAGAAGTGTTATATTTTATGATTTTATGTAAATCATATTCTATAATTTTATGTGAACACTTTGTCATTTTATGTGATAATTATACTTATGATTTTATGTGACATATACATACATATATATATATATATATATATATATATATATATATATATATATATGCACATGTTATCCTAATATTTTATATGTGTCTCGTAATTATACGTAACTGTTCTATCGTTTTATGTGAATATATATACGTATCGTTGTGATGTTATGTCTATGACTTTATGTGAGCTTAAAAATAAATAATTGTGGAGTATTATTTATGGTTTTATGAGATTACCTAAGGTTTATATCCTTATAATCGTTCGCGTTACACATGTGTTGAAATATATATATCAATTATTATTCATGATTTCATGTGAACGAATCAAGTTTTATATTTTATAAACGTCATTCGTTATATATGTTTGGACGTACACTCGCGTATTCATCGTAAAAATTATTCCCGCTAACACCGTTAAAGAGTTCGTAAACGATTTAAACTTTGAGGGACCCGTTATGCAAATTCTGAAACTTGTTTTCTTTATACAAAACCTGAGGGACTAGTGTTGTAATATTCAAAACTTAAAAACCTAAATTGTAAGTATGTGAGGGGCTATTCTTGCCATTTGTCCAAAGCCCATTTAATGACTTCTAATGAACCCGACGGCCGATTCTCATCCCTGCAATCGTAACCGACATCGAACCTCTTCACCTTCAGTAATTAGTCAAGCATTCAAGCTACACCTTGGATCGACTAGGCTATCTCAAACACACCACCTGATCACTCATACCATCACAATCACCCCATCTCTCTCTCTCTCTCTCATATCTTTCGCCGGCGACACAAGAGCCGCCACAGAAACCGACGGTTTCCGACAAGCACCACCACCATCGAGCATCACAACACCATCGTGGATCATCGAGAAGCATAACCGAAGCAACCGAAGCAATCGGGTTTCACGATCGAAGCCGAGTTCGAGTTGAGTTTCGGTTCGGTTTTCATCGTCAAACGCATCAATATCTCATCTCCGACACAGAGGTACTCTTAATCTATGGTATTCAAGTCGTTTCCTATGGTCTGTGCAGTCAATCTCGGTTTTCCGACGACCGGAGGTAACTCCGGCGAGATTAGGGTGGGTAGTGAGGAAGATGACAATGTTCGCGTTTGTGTTAAGTATTTTATTTACTGTTTTGTATCGTTCTTAGGGGATGCCGCAACGGTAGTCTTTTGATCTCCTAATGCTTGGGTCGCCGGTTCGAACCCCGACAACCCCATATCATTTTTTTTTTGAAACCTGAATTAAGCCCTGAGTGCATACACAAGAATTTCCTACTCGGCCATATTAGCAATTCAGGCCGCTGGCCCAGTGGTGGAGACCCTGCATTTGAAGCTATAGGTCACGGGTTCAAACCCGGTGACCTCCGGTTTTCATTATTTTGATTTTTATTTTTGTTTTATATACTTGTTTGACCCAAAACTCATTACCGATGGTTCTATACGTTATTTTGGACCCATAGCCTCTCGTGGTCATGCTTATTTTGATTTTAATCCGTTACTTTCTTTTTATAACACGAATTTTTATAGAATATAAACACATACACATATGCTATTAGAAATTCGAAATGGATTATATTTATATAAAAATGAGTATTTGGGAATATGTATGTATATATATATATAGGGGAAGGATCCTACGAAAACACCCTTTTTTTGTGAGAATTGCGTAAACAAATATTAAACCTACATAACTTTTTCATACGTTAATATTTTTTTTTAAAATTTGCACCAAAAGTCTTAAAATTATATTATCTTTAATCCTATAAAAGTTTAAAAAAACTTAACGCTTTTTTTTATTTTTTAAATATTTTTTTGTGTGGGGCACATGTGCATCACAAAAAAAAACTCATACTTTTAGTATGAGTTAATTTTTTTTTCTTAGTCGCAGCATATGTCATATATTTTCATCATTTTTTTGCGTTTTTATTGAATGATGCACATGTGCATCATACCAAAAAAAAAACGCTCATACATGTGATATACATTAATAGTTTAAAAAGAAATTGCACCCTAAATCTTATAGTTGTGTTATCTTTAGATTTAAAGAAAAAAATAGCATTTTATAACTTTTTTTAATTATATGATGCACATGTGCATCACACGGGAAAAAAAACGTTCAATTTTTTTTGTAATATTTTGCTCCAGGTTTAAAGATAACGTAATTCTAAGACTTTTGGCGTAAATTTTATGAAAAATCGTTAACATATGAAAAAGTTACGTGAGTTTTAATATGTGTTTTCGCAGTTTTCACAAAAAGATGTGTTTTCGCAGGTCCTAACCCTATATATATATATATATATATATATATAGTATATATATATATATATATATATATATATATATATATAACTTGGTATTGATAAATATGTAATGAACGTTTTAGCAACCCTTACATTTGTTTAATAATATACGTATTTTACGATATAAATGTTCTACATATTATATTTATATTCATATAAATATTTACAAACACATAAGTATATTTTGGAGTACTCGTTACTGATATAACTATTATTTGGTTATGAATATATTTATATATATGTACATATTTTCTTAATCGACTATATGAACGTACATTATTAGTTAATAATATACTTTTGTCGACTTTCGTAATCATCATGATTTTGGCTGTGTGTCATCCTCGACTCGTTTTGAACTTTATGGCCCTCTACATGCCATAGTTGACGTTGTCTATCTTTCACCGTTGGTCTAGAGTAGGTCACCTTTGTTTGAACACACACTTACGTATGTATACTCGTTAGGTATTTGGTAGAGAACACAAGACCTACTGGTTGCTATTCTTGCTGTGATTATTATCTGGAATTTGTTGTGCACCCTAAGGTGAGTTTCACGACCCATTTTATTGTTTTAATCATGTTGGGGAAGATTAACATGCATGATTTACACAACTGAGATAACTAGACTTTTATATATCACTTGAAATACTTGTCGCACACTGATACAACAAAGTCCTTCTTATGGTACCGTTAGTATTAAAGACAATAGCGGGAAATATATTGTAGTACTACTGGGTCTGACAAACCCCACCCGGGTCAGTCGCTCTGGCACGATTGAATATCAAATGGGTGTTATATTCGTCCTAAACACAACAAGACAAACTATAAACAACTGTTAGCTTCGGTGACCATCAACGTGCGAAGTTTCATGTATATAGCCTAGGTAGCTATCTGATATATATATATATATATATATATTAGTGATTATGCTCACACAACATGATTTGATTTGAGATCTAAACTTGTGAACTCACCAACCTTTGTGTTGACACTTTTTAACATGTTATTCTCAGGTTGCAGATGCTCGAGTATCACGAGTACGCATGCATGAGACTTTGAAACCCTTTTATTAGCTTTGCACAAGCCACGTCACCTTGGGTGACGGTGTTTTTACATTAATACTTTCAGTGTATTACGCTTCCGCATTTGTAAAACTTTGTATTTATATTTTAATGAAATATACAACCTTTTTATTAATTACTTGTCCTTTGGTGTAACTAATGGACGGCGATCCTGGTTTGCCACGCTCCCTACGGCGCGTTATCGCGCGTGGATTTTTGGGGGTGCGAGAGATTGGTATCAGAGCCATTGGTTACAGCGAACTAAGATTCGTCTTAGACTGTAACTGTTTTGCATTAGTTGTACTTAAACATTTTTCTCATGCATCGTGATATTCACTCATGCACGCACCTGGTTTACAATAAGTCGTTTGCATCTTCCAGTCCCCTTATACTCACGACGAGGAGCCGGTTAGTCCTGAGTCATTTCCCTTAACCTCTCTGAGTCGTGTACCTCTTTGGTTAACCTCCATGGACGACGGGACGTCGAACCAGATCAGAGAATAACATCTTCACCCTTGACGATTTGTTTGTTGCTCGGGATTATTCTGGATTGAATAACTACGCATAGTACCCATATTATGGGGCTGAATAAGGAAGGTGGTGTAATACCTCTACCTGTCCTTAAACCTTTCCCATAACTTAGGAGGTTCTTGATATACCTGCCTTGCATATATTGCTCAACTCTCTTGTTTATGGAACGTAATCAAGACGTGTTAATAACGCGATCATCCAACTTTCTTCTGTGGCAACATTGTTTGAATTCAAGTGGTTGCTTATGGGGCACTTGTATCCGCCTCTGTTACCCTGATCGTCTTCATATTTGATGTGATCTCTTAAGATCTTCCCCTTCACGATTTTGCCGTGTTGTGCGTTGAAATAATACAACTGGAGTACAATTCTTATAACCCCAATGAAACCTGATGCAGGTCGACTGAAATTCCCTCTTTGTGTATCGGATTGTGATCACGCCAGTACGTGTGATAATTATTCTCCAACTTCGAGCTAAGCTAGGGTCATTGTGATAAACCCCACTCAGATCCTATTGAGCTAAATTTCTGGCTGACTCGCTTTGGATGGGTCATTCAAATTTGAGTGAGCATTCTATTCTCGAAAACTTGTCTCATTAACAAATTCTGGTCAAGATAACCATGGGTTAGTGACCACACCATACTTGGTAGATGAAGTAACAGGAACTAGGGTGATCATATAAAGTAAATAACTGTTACAAGTGCACACGTAAATGTAATTTGCAGTATATGGAAATCCTAGAGAACCCTACTAGGCAAGCCAATGGTCGTATTGGGACCAAATTCTTGTAATTTTTTTTCCTCGTGGTATTGAATGTTGAACATGTTGAACTCAACCGAATGATCGAAGCCATCTACCTTTGAAAACGCTATCGCACCTGACTTTGCCCCTTTACTATTGGATTCTAATCCATACGTGAACCCTTTTGAAGCATATTATGAAAAGTTGGTCCTGGTAGGACACCGTCACACTCGTGTATTTCAATTACTTATTTTTCCTTGGATACGAAAACTCTCGATGAAATTTTCGGCTGGCTTTGATTTATCTTGAATCTTAACCCCACTCTTACGATCTTATTTACGACATCAACCTTTGAGAACTTTTGCAATTGTGAGACAGTTAAGTAAACCTCAACCATACGAATACCCATGCAACATCGGATACACTAAAGGGATGAAGAATATACTCCGAGCATTGGAACACATCCTTGACCGAAAGGTATTGTGAAGTTTCTCTCTCTAGTCGTTTACTCCCTGATAATACTTGTGCCAACAGTCTCATCCCGCGAACATCATTTTCCCTAATATGGTAATGTTAGTGAAAAGCCTTCCTGATCTTCAAACTAATGACTTCCAGTTTTAACGCAATGACTATTCCGATTGATATTTTGAACCTGTGCGATTGATTTTGTCTGCATGATTCGAACATTTTACGATTAAACAACCAACGATTTTTTTATTCTCGCGCTTTTGTAATCCTTTATGTCCTAGATAAGCTTCTAAGCTTTGAACCTGAAGGTGTTACACATTTGGTTAGCTTTTATATTAGTTGACGCAATCGATGATGAGACTACCTTACGCCTCAATCATAGTAACAGTACCAAGCTTTTTATGGAAACCCTATTTACAACTATCGAGCATGAACTTCTTGTTAATAATAGCTAATTGTACCATTGACCTACATTTTTCCCTTCTTACGCATTGAGTACACCAAGTTATCCATACATTTGTACATTTCTTAATGCTCATGTCCTAACAACTATCGACAAACTTCTGGCACACGAATCCTCATCGTTCTATTCAGAAAACTTTCATTGACGAACCCCCAGCTTGAACTTAAATCTTGTGTCCTGTTTAAATTTTGATCGTCTTGAAATCTGAAGCTTTATGATATTCGCACTGCGCGTGCCAACCACTCGACGACCTTCACTAGCATAGAAAACCTTACGTATCTTCTGGTGTTGTGAATGCAAACTCTTACACCTTTTGTTTACATAACATATTGAGGTTTTAATCGCTTACCCCCTTTACATTCAAGCGTATGAGAGAAAGTTAACATCCTATATCTCCAATAAATTTCCAATGTGGTGTAATGGTAGGTAGCTGGTACGCCTTCAAGGTGCTGGTAGTGTGGTGGGTTAGCTGCGGTACACCCTATATATAAGCATTAGTGGCATATTGAATGTGGGACTAGTACCGGATCAAGGATTGACTTTAGAGTCATCCACAAGGACCTCATCTTGAGAAACTCCATCTAACAAGGCTACGTCATTGACAAAACTGTTTAATGCTACTTTCTCCGAGGTTAAAGATATCCATTAAGTATTTCTACCAAAAGAGATGTGCCCGAAATTATCAAACTCCATGTTTTCCATTGTCTGAGTCTAGAAGAAAACTCTCCTAAGGAGAATTTCCTAACACAATTCAGACGTGACTTCTGACTCGGATGAACATCAAAATTTAAAGACCAAAGATTTTTTTTATTAATGACAAACTGCATGTTCGAATGATTAAGTCTAACTTTTAGAAGCATGTGCTAAGAAGTAGACCGAATTTCGTTTAAGGGACACTATTTTGGGTCGACTGTCTTGTTTTTATAAAATCTGTGACATTCACTGAGGTGATAGCCCTGACCCTTTTCTATGGAACACCCGATTTGATCTTCTGACCGGCGATAAACTTGCACTGAACCCTACCAAAAACGCATATGTATAAGCACCCTAAGCCAAGCCACTTTTGAACATCCTGATGTTTTGTGTTTCGCATACACCCTTTTATAACCCTTTCGTACGTTATCTTACTTTTGAAGACCATTTGAACCGATGTTTTGACAAGAAGGAAGCATGACGCATGAAGCACAAGAACACCAAGGAGATTGAGCATACTGGCGAGTTTAAACAATGAAGATTTCCTAACGAGATGTTAACTCTATTGGACTGTATAATCCTTGACACGTTCATTTTGATATCTATTTACGCGAATTCATTGCAAATCCTGTCTAGCACGCTATATATTTCTCTCTGAATTTTATATTATCCATTACGTTATTTGCATCATCCCTGCTGGTATCTTCACCAGTGTCAGTTCAACTCACATGACTTTGTTGGAATGTGTAGTTGCGACTATCATAAGCTCGTTACCCCATCGCTTACTCAAATTTGTGAACTAATCCGTTAGCGTTTTTCCTCTAATTGCTACTCTCGTGCTTAATGCCATGTGTAATCCTCAGATCACTTTTCGATATTCGGCACCTTATAGTTACACTTTTATTTTGTTGGATTTTCACTGTAAATTTTTGAATTTTTAGCGAGGGTAATGTGCATGATGACATTTTGTATGATACTTAACTGCAACTTAAATAGGAACCTAATTGTCTATGTTATTTCTCGAATAATTCTTAACATAGTTGAGTAATTAATTCTAAACAAACTGCTACGTGTTACCTTTTAAATTGCAGTGGACACTCGATTAAATTTCTCATTGGACCTCAGTCCTTTTGTCATAAAATCAGCATGTTGCCAGTTATATTTTTGTATGAGAGCAATTGTTGCACCATTTTATCCACAATAAATAATTTGTTTGCTTCTGACCTTCTCATGAGAAATATTTACAAAACATATGTGTTTATGCATGATAAATTTGAGAACCTACTTCTATGTCTAGGGTATAGAAATTTATTAATTATCAATGTGCTGGTTTAAAGATAAGTTGCATAGGATTGCATAATCAGTTATGTGTATGAGACGTGTTAGGAACCAGAAAATGACATGTTGGGAATGTATTAACTTGATTGTGCATGAAAACCATACACCATACAAGGTCCTAAGTCTCCTACCCCGGTGGGAATGACAAGACTGTGTGAAGTTGCCCCGTTAACTTCGCACCGTATGGCTTGTGTTGGTTAGTTTATGAACTTATATGCTAGAGACATGCCATGTTAGGATTGTATGCTAGTATATAAGGTGTTCGGACAATAGTATGCGTTGTATGGTAAAACCCTCATGATAGATTGCAAGTTGCTATGCGTTGACTATATCAATCATTGAAGGAAGCCTTCATAGAGAATTAAATGCCATCTGAACTATTATTGCATGAAAAGTGATTTTGATCGTTATTACGAATCATGTGAATTTAATTGGTCATGACTTCATAAAGAGCTAAATCAATTAACGAGTCCTCGTATTAACATGATCAGTCTAAAATCATTCTATGCTATTTGTTAATTCTTAGGCAAATTCAGACCTTTGCGTTATCGTTGAACAACGGGTCTATTAGACAAGCACTGATTGACTTGATGCACACACAATTTACTCATATTCAAATTTCATTCTCTTCAATTCACCTGGGTTATTGGTGAATGCAAATGCCTTAAGCAAAAACGAGACATGAAATGTGAATCACACTCCTAGCATTGGACACCATAGCTGGAGGCTACACGGGCATATTATGATCCTCTCTTCTCATTGAAGCTTTGATTTCAGATACTTATATTATCATTTCATTATGTTTGACCTTGCCACTCGACACGATCCCCGTAATGCATTCGTTCGACCTTTCTCGTAGAAACACATGATTAAAGAAACCACTTTCCACACTTTCGGTTTGAATTCCTTTTGAAACTCTTTAAACGTTTGACATCTCCTTAGCATGTTGTACACATTCCTGGACATAACGTCCATCGCTCCTTATGAAGCAGAGAACTCGGATTCTTTCGATAGGTTAATGCTGAGATTAATTATTATAACAACTGACACTGATTTAAAATTCGGGGCGGAATTTCCTTCAACAAGGGGATGATGTGACGACCCATACAATTTCTTTCCTTCTGACCAGCTCGCAAGCCACGTCGTGCAATTTTCGGGACAAAAATTCTTCAACAAGGGGATACTTTGACAATCCGTCTTTTCGGATCTTTTTCATGATTTAATCTAAACCTAAATCGTGATAAATGTTGTGTGAATATTTATAAGTTTCACTTGTGTTGACCTCATCATCTAGGGTTTGTGTAACCATCGCTATACGAGCGTACACTTGAGTCGAGAAGTGTTATATTTTATGATTTTATGTAAATCATATTCTATAATTTTATGTGAACACTTTGTCATTTTATGTGATAATTATACTTATGATTTTATGTGACATATACATACATACATATATATATATATATATATATATATATATATATGCACATGTTATCCTATTATTTTATATGTGTCGCGTAATTATACGTAACTGTTCTATCGTTTTATGTGAATATATATACGTATCGTTGTGATGTTATGTCCATGACTTTATGTGAGCTTAAAAATAAATAATTGGGGAGTATTGTTTATGGTTTTATGAGATTACCTAAGGTTTATATCCTTATAATCGTTCGCGCTACACGTGTGTTGAAATATATATATCAATTATTATTCATGATTTCATGTGAACGAATCAAGTTTTATATTTTATAAACGTCATTCGTTATATATGTTTGGACGTACACTCGCGTATTCATCGTAAAAATTATTCCCGCTAACACCGTTAAAGAGTTCGTAAACGATTTAAACTTTGAGGGACCCGTTATGCAAATTCTGAAACTTGTTTTCTTTATACAAAACCTGAGGGACTAGTGCTGTAATATTCAAAACTTAAAAACCTAAATTGTAAGTATGTGAAGGGCTATTCTTGCCATTTTTCCAAAGCCCATTTAATGACTTCTAATGAACCCGACGGCCGATTCTCATCCCTGCAATCGTAACTGACATCGAACCTCTTCACCTTCGGTAATTAGTCAAGCATTCAAGCTACACCTTGGATCGACTAGGCTATCTCAAACACACCACTTGATCACTCATACCATCACCATCACCCCATCTCTCTCTCTCTCTCTCTCTCTCTCTCGTATCTTTCGCCGGCGACACAAGAGCCGCCACAGAAACTGAAGGTTTCCGACAAGCACCACCACCATCGAGCATCACAACACCATCGTGGATCATCGAGAAGCATAACCGAAGCAACCGAAGCAATCGGGTTTCACGATCGAAGTCGAGTTCGGGTTGAGTTTCGGTTCGGTTTTCATCGTCAAACGCATCAATATCTCATCTCCGACACAGAGGTACTCTTAATCTATGGTATTCAAGTCGTTTCCTATGGTCTGTGCAGTCAATCTCGGTTTTCCGGCGACCGGAGGTAACTCCGGCGAGATTAGGGTGGGTAGTGAGGAAGATGACAATGTTCGCGTTTGTGTTAAGTATTTTATTTACTGTTTTGTATCGTTCTTAGGGGATGCCGCAATGGTAGTCTTTTGATCTCCTAATGCTTGGGTCGCCGGTTCGAACCCCGACAACCCCATATCATTTTCTTTTTTTTTTGAAACCTGAATTAAGCCCTGAGTGCATACACAAGAATTTCCTACTCGGCCATATTAGCAATTCAGGCCGCTGGCCCAGTGGTGGAGACCCTGCATTTGGAGCTATAGGTCACGGGTTCAAACTCGGTGACCTCCGGTTTTCATTATTTTGAATTTTATTTTTGTTTTATATACTTGTTTGACCAAAAACTCATTACCGATGGTTCTATACGTTATTTTGGACCCATAGGCTCTCGTGGTCATGCTTATTTTGATTTTAATCCGTTACTTTCTTTTTATAACACGAATTTTTATAGAATATAAACACATACACATATGCTATTAGAAATTCGAAATGGATTATATTTATATAAAAATGAGTATTTGGGAATATGTATATATATATAACTTGGTATTGATAAATATGTAATGAACGTTTTAGCAACCCTTATATTTGTTTAATAATATACGTATTTTACGATATAAACGTTCTAAATATTATATTTATATTCATATAAATATTTACAAACACATAAGTATATTTTGGAGTACTCGTTACTGATATAACTATTATTTGGTTATGAATATATTTATGTATATGTACATATTTTCTTAATCGACTATATGAACGTACATTATTAGTTAATAATATACTTTTGTCGACTTTCGTAATCATCATGATTTTGGTTGTGTCTCATCCTCGACTCGTTTTGAACTTTATGACCCTCTACATGCCATAGTTGACGTTGTCTATCTTTCACCGTTGGTCTAGAGTAGGTCACCTTTGTTTGAACACACACTTACGTATGTATACTCGTTAGGTGTTTGGTAGAGAACACAAGACCTACTGGTTGCTTTTCTTGCTATGATTATTATCTGGAATTTGTTGTGCACCCTAAGGTGAGTTTCACGGCCCATTTTATTGTTTTAAACCTGTTGGGGGAGATTAACATGCATGATTTACACAACTGAGATAACTAGACTTTTATATATCACTTGAAATACTTGTAGCACACTGATACAACAAAGTCCTTCTTATGGTACCGTTAGTATTAAAGACGATAGCGGGAAATATACTGTAGTACTACTGGGTCTGACAAACCCCACCCGGGTCAGTCGCTCTGGCATGATTGAATATCAAATGGGTGTTATATTCGTCCTAAACACAACAAGGCAAACTATAAACAACTGTTAGCTTCGGTGACCATCAACGTGCGAAGTTTCATGTATATAGCCTAGGTAGCTATCTGATATATATATTAGTGATTATGCTCACACAACATGATTTGTTTTGAGATTACTAAACCTGTGAACTCACCAACCTTTGTGTTGACACTTTTTAACATGTTATTCTCAGGTTGCAGATGCTCGAGTATCACGAGTACGCATGCATGAGACTTTGAAACCCTTTTATTAACTTTGCACAAGCCACGTCACCTTGGGTGACGGTGTTTTTACATTAATACTTTCAGTGTATTACGCTTCCGCATTTGTAAAACTCTGTATTTATATTTTAATGAAATATACAACCTTTTTATTAATTACTTGTCCTTTGGTGTAACTAATGGACGGCGATCCTGGTTTGTCACGCTCCCTGCGGCGCGTTATCGCGCGTGGATTTTTGGGGGTGTGAGAGTGTTCCTATATAAAAAATTAAAATTTTTTTACTCTTTCGATTGGATCAAAATGTTCAGATCATTGTGTCATTGTGTCGTTGTGTCATTGTGTCAAAATGTTCAGATCATTCTGTCATATTGTGTCAAAATGTTCAAATCATTGTATCATATGGTGTTAAAAACCGAAAGAGTAATTTTTTTTAATTTTATATACAGCAGCACAATATATATACTTTTGACACGACGACACAATGACACAATGATCTGAACATTTTGACATAATGACACAATGATGTGTCAGAATGTTCAGATCATTGTTTCATATGATGCCAAAAACCGAAAGGGTAATTAATTTATATATATCAACACTATATATATACTTTTGACACGACGACACAATGATCTGAACATTTTGACACAATAACACAATGATGTGTCAAAATGTTCAGATCATTGTTTTATATGTGTCAAAAACCGAAAGAGTATTTAATTTCATATATAGCAACACTATATACTTTTGACACGACGACACAATGACACAATGATCTGAACATTGTGACACAATGACACAATGACATGTGTCAAAAATCGAAAGAGTAAATTTTTTTCTTCATTTTTTATATAGCAACACTATATGCGTTTTAAAGATAAAAAAAATGCTCGTTTTTATGGTGTAATATTTTTAAAAAAATAAGCTCGTATGTGAAAGTTATGAATGTTTAAAAAAAATGAGGGAAGTAGATAAAAAGTCAACAAAAGTGGCTAAGACTAAAATAC
>JBCNJP010011231.1:0-17601 GCA_039602395.1 Deinandra increscens subsp. villosa
TCCAATTGAAAAGCTTTACGTACGTCCAACTAATGAAGGAGGATATAAAGAGATAAAAGATTTCACGTCTGGTGAAAGGAAAAGTTATGAAATGGAACAGAAAGCTTATGGTTATCTTACAATAGCTTTACCTACTGAGTTATTATATCAATTTAGTAGCCTAACGGCTAGTACCCTCCATTTTAACCTTTAAATTCCACTTCTAAGACCTCCATTTTGCATTCGAAGTTTTCAATACCGAAAAGTTTATCCTAAGGTGTCTGATTATCAAGTTTTTTCCGTTATGCAAAACGCGATGCAAACCTTAATAAGTTTTGATAACGAAATCAGAACAAGTCAGAAAGTTCCCAAGTTATTGAAAATGGAAGGGTATCAAAATTGGAAGAGAAGGTTTTCGTGTACATCTGTACAAACGATTTTGATCTATGGAGTTCAACTGAAAAGCTTTACGTACGTCCAACTAATGAAGGAGGATATAAAGAGATAAAAGATTTCACATCTGATGGAAGGAAAAGTTATGAACTAGAATAGAAATCTTATGGTTATCTTACCATGTCTTTACCTACTGAGATGTTACATCAATTTAGTAGCCTAACGGCCAGTATCCTCCATTTTGACTTCCAAATTCCACTTCTAAGACCTCCATTTTGCATTCGAAGTTTTCAATACCGAAAAGTTTATCCTAAGGTGTTTGATTATCAAGCTTTTGCCGTTATGCAAAACACGATGCAAATCTTAATAAATTTTGATAATGAAATTGGAACAAGTCGGAAAGTTCCAAAGTTACTGAAATTGAAAGATTATCAATATTGAAAGAGAATGTTTTTCGCGTACATCAGTACAAACGTTATTGATCTATTGAGTCCAATTGAAAAACTTTACGTACGTACAACTGATGAAGGGGGATATAAAGAGATCAAAGATTTAACGTCTGGTGAAAGGAAAACTTATAAACTGGAACAGAAAGGTTATGGTTATCCTACCATAGGTTTACCTACTGAGTTGTTACATCAATTTAGTAGCCTAACGTCCAGTACCCTCCATTTCGACTTCCAAATTCCACTTCTAAGACCTCCATTTTGCATTCGAAGTTTTCAATATCGAAAAGTTTATCCTAAGGTGCCTAATTATCAAGCTTTTGCCGTTATGCAAAACGCGATGCAAACCTTAATAAATTTTGATAACAAAATCGGAACAAGTCAGAAAGTTCCCAAGTTACTGAAAATGGAAGAGTATCAAAATTGGAAGAGAAGGTTTTCGCGTACATCAGTACAAACGATTTTGATCTATGGAGTTCAATTGAAAAGATTTACGTACGTCCAACTAATGAAGGAGGATATAAAAATATAAAAGATTTCACGTCTGGAGGAAGGAAAAGTTATGAACTGGAACAGAAATCTTATAGTAGACTAGCGACCAGTACCCTCCATTTTGACTTCCAAATTCCACTTCTAAGACCTCCATTTTGCATTCGAAGTTTTCAATACTTAAAAGTTTATCCCAAGGTGTCTGATTATCAAGCTTTTTCCGTTATGCAAAACGCGATGCAAACCTTAATAAATTTTGATAATGTAATTGGAACAAGTCAGAAAGTTCCCAAGTTACCAAAACTGGAAGATTATGAAAATTGGAAGAGAAGGTTTTCTCATATATTAGTACAAACGATTTTCATATATGGAGTCCAATTGAAAAGCTTTACGTACGTCCAACTAATGAAGGAGGATATAAAGAGATAAAAGATTTCACGTCTGGTGAAAGGAAAAGTTATGAAATGGAACAGAAAGCTTATGGTTATCTTACAATAGCTTTACCTACTGAGTTATTATATCAATTTAGTAGCCTAACGGCTAGTACCCTCCATTTTAACCTTTAAATTCCACTTCTAAGACCTCCATTTTGCATTCGAAGTTTTCAATACCGAAAAGTTTATCCTAAGGTGTCTGATTATCAAGTTTTTTCCGTTATGCAAAACGCGATGCAAACCTTAATAAGTTTTGATAACGAAATCAGAACAAGTCAGAAAGTTCCCAAGTTATTGAAAATGGAAGGGTATCAAAATTGGAAGAGAAGGTTTTCGTGTACATCTGTACAAACGATTTTGATCTATGGAGTTCAACTGAAAAGCTTTACGTACGTCCAACTAATGAAGGAGGATATAAAGAGATAAAAGATTTCACATCTGATGGAAGGAAAAGTTATGAACTAGAATAGAAATCTTATGGTTATCTTACCATGTCTTTACCTACTGAGATGTTACATCAATTTAGTAGCCTAACGGCCAGTATCCTCCATTTTGACTTCCAAATTCCACTTCTAAGACCTCCATTTTGCATTCGAAGTTTTCAATACCGAAAAGTTTATCCTAAGGTGTTTGATTATCAAGCTTTTGCCGTTATGCAAAACACGATGCAAATCTTAATAAATTTTGATAATGAAATTGGAACAAGTCGGAAAGTTCCAAAGTTACTGAAATTGAAAGATTATCAATATTGAAAGAGAATGTTTTTCGCGTACATCAGTACAAACGTTATTGATCTATTGAGTCCAATTGAAAAACTTTACGTACGTACAACTGATGAAGGGGGATATAAAGAGATCAAAGATTTAACGTCTGGTGAAAGGAAAACTTATAAACTGGAACAGAAAGGTTATGGTTATCCTACCATAGGTTTACCTACTGAGTTGTTACATCAATTTAGTAGCCTAACGTCCAGTACCCTCCATTTCGACTTCCAAATTCCACTTCTAAGACCTCCATTTTGCATTCGAAGTTTTCAATATCGAAAAGTTTATCCTAAGGTGCCTAATTATCAAGCTTTTGCCGTTATGCAAAACGCGATGCAAACCTTAATAAATTTTGATAACAAAATCGGAACAAGTCAGAAAGTTCCCAAGTTACTGAAAATGGAAGAGTATCAAAATTGGAAGAGAAGGTTTTCGCGTACATCAGTACAAACGATTTTGATCTATGGAGTTCAATTGAAAAGATTTACGTACGTCCAACTAATGAAGGAGGATATAAAAATATAAAAGATTTCACGTCTGGAGGAAGGAAAAGTTATGAACTGGAACAGAAATCTTATAGTAGACTAGCGACCAGTACCCTCCATTTTGACTTCCAAATTCCACTTCTAAGACCTCCATTTTGCATTCGAAGTTTTCAATACTTAAAAGTTTATCCCAAGGTGTCTGATTATCAAGCTTTTTCCGTTATGCAAAACGCGATGCAAACCTTAATAAATTTTGATAATGTAATTGGAACAAGTCAGAAAGTTCCCAAGTTACCAAAACTGGAAGATTATGAAAATTGGAAGAGAAGGTTTTCTCATATATTAGTACAAACGATTTTCATATATGGAGTCCAATTGAAAAGCTTTACGTACGTCCAACTAATGAAGGAGGATATAAAGAGATAAAAGATTTCACGTCTGGTGAAAGGAAAAGTTATGAAATGGAACAGAAAGCTTATGGTTATCTTACAATAGCTTTACCTACTGAGTTATTATATCAATTTAGTAGCCTAACGGCTAGTACCCTCCATTTTAACCTTTAAATTCCACTTCTAAGACCTCCATTTTGCATTCGAAGTTTTCAATACCGAAAAGTTTATCCTAAGGTGTCTGATTATCAAGTTTTTTCCGTTATGCAAAACGCGATGCAAACCTTAATAAGTTTTGATAACGAAATCAGAACAAGTCAGAAAGTTCCCAAGTTATTGAAAATGGAAGGGTATCAAAATTGGAAGAGAAGGTTTTCGTGTACATCTGTACAAACGATTTTGATCTATGGAGTTCAACTGAAAAGCTTTACGTACGTCCAACTAATGAAGGAGGATATAAAGAGATAAAAGATTTCACATCTGATGGAAGGAAAAGTTATGAACTAGAATAGAAATCTTATGGTTATCTTACCATGTCTTTACCTACTGAGATGTTACATCAATTTAGTAGCCTAACGGCCAGTATCCTCCATTTTGACTTCCAAATTCCACTTCTAAGACCTCCATTTTGCATTCGAAGTTTTCAATACCGAAAAGTTTATCCTAAGGTGTTTGATTATCAAGCTTTTGCCGTTATGCAAAACACGATGCAAATCTTAATAAATTTTGATAATGAAATTGGAACAAGTCGGAAAGTTCCAAAGTTACTGAAACTGAAAGATTATCAATATTGAAAGAGAATGTTTTTCGCGTACATCAGTACAAACGTTATTGATCTATTGAGTCCAATTGAAAAACTTTACGTACGTACAACTGATGAAGGGGGATATAAAGAGATCAAAGATTTAACGTCTGGTGAAAGGAAAACTTATAAACTGGAACAGAAAGGTTATGGTTATCCTACCATAGGTTTACCTACTGAGTTGTTACATCAATTTAGTAGCCTAACGTCCAGTACCCTCCATTTCGACTTCCAAATTCCACTTCTAAGACCTCCATTTTGCATTCGAAGTTTTCAATATCGAAAAGTTTATCCTAAGGTGCCTAATTATCAAGCTTTTGCCGTTTTGCAAAACGCGATGCAAACCTTAATAAATTTTGATAACAAAATCGGAACAAGTCAGAAAGTTCCTAAGTTACTGAAAATGGAAGAGTATCAAAATTGGAAGAGAAGGTTTTCGCGTACATCAGTACAAACGATTTTGATCTATGGAGTTCAATTGAAAAGATTTACGTACGTCCAACTAATGAAGGAGGATATAAAAATATAAAAGATTTCACGTCTGGAGGAAGGAAAAGGGATGAACTGGAACAGAAATCTTATAGTAGACTAGCGACCAGTAGCCTCCATTTTGACTTCCAAATTCCACTTCTAAGACCTCCATTTTGCATTCGAAGTTTTCAATACTTAAAAGTTTATCCCAAGGTGTCTGATTATCAAGCTTTTTCCCTTATGCAAAACGCGATGCAAACCTTAATAAATTTTGATAATGTAATTGGAACAAGTCAGAAAGTTCCCAAGTTACCAAAACTGGAAGATTATGAAAATTGGAAGAGAAGGTTTTCTCATATATTAGTACAAACGATTTTCATATATGGAGTCCAATTGAAAAGCTTTACGTACGTCCAACTAATGAAGGAGGATATAAAGAGATAAAAGATTTCACGCCTAGTGAAAGGAAAAGTTATGAAATGGAACAGAAAGCTTATGGTTATCTTACAATAGCTTTACCTACTGAGTTATTATATCAATTTAGTAGCCTAACGGCTAGTACCCTCCATTTTAACCTTTAAATTCCACTTCTAAGACCTCCATTTTGCATTCGAAGTTTTCAATACCGAAAAGTTTATCCTAAGGTGTCTGATTATCAAGTTTTTTCCGTTATGCAAAACGCGATGCAAACCTTAATAAGTTTTGATAACGAAATCAGAACAAGTCAGAAAGTTCCCAAGTTATTGAAAATGGAAGGGTATCAAAATTGGAAGAGAAGGTTTTCGTGTACATCTGTACAAACGATTTTGATCTATGGAGTTCAACTGAAAAGCTTTACGTACGTCCAACTAATGAAGGAGGATATAAAGAGATAAAAGATTTCACATCTGATGGAAGGAAAAGTTATAAACTAGAATAGAAATCTTATGGTTATCTTACCATGTCTTTACCTACTGAGATGTTACATCAATTTAGTAGCCTAACGGCCAGTATCCTCCATTTTGACTTCCAAATTCCACTTCTAAGACCTCCATTTTGCATTCGAAGTTTTCAATACCGAAAAGTTTATCCTAAGGTGTTTGATTATCAAGCTTTTGCCGTTATGCAAAACACGATGCAAATCTTAATAAATTTTGATAATGAAATTGGAACAAGTCGGAAAGTTCCAAAGTTACTGAAACTGAAAGATTATCAATATTGAAAGAGAATGTTTTTCGCGTACATCAGTACAAACGTTATTGATCTATTGAGTCCAATTGAAAAACTTTACGTACGTACAACTGATGAAGGGGGATATAAAGAGATCAAAGATTTAACGTCTGGTGAAAGGAAAACTTATAAACTGGAACAGAAAGGTTATGGTTATCCTACCATAGGTTTACCTACTGAGTTGTTACATCAATTTAGTAGCCTAACGTCCAGTACCCTCCATTTCGACTTCCAAATTCCACTTCTAAGACCTCCATTTTGCATTCGAAGTTTTCAATATCGAAAAGTTTATCCTAAGGTGCCTAATTATCAAGCTTTTGCCGTTTTGCAAAACGCGATGCAAACCTTAATAAATTTTGATAACAAAATCGGAACAAGTCAGAAAGTTCCTAAGTTACTGAAAATGGAAGAGTATCAAAATTGGAAGAGAAGGTTTTCGCGTACATAAGTACAAACGATTTTGATCTATGGAGTTCAATTGAAAAGATTTACGTACGTCCAACTAATGAAGGAGGATATAAAAATATAAAAGATTTCACGTCTGGAGGAAGGAAAAGTTATGAACTGGAACAGAAATCTTATAGTAGACTAGCGACCAGTACCCTCCATTTTGACTTCCAAATTCCACTTCTAAGACCTCCATTTTGCATTCGAAGTTTTCAATACTTAAAAGTTTATCCCAAGGTGTCTGATTATCAAGCTTTTTCCCTTATGCAAAACGCGATGCAAACCTTAATAAATTTTGATAATGTAATTGGAACAAGTCAGAAAGTTCCCAAGTTACCAAAACTGGAAGATTATGAAAATTGGAAGAGAAGGTTTTCTCATATATTAGTACAAACGATTTTCATATATGGAGTCCAATTGAAAAGCTTTACGTACGTCCAACTAATGAAGGAGGATATAAAGAGATAAAAGATTTCACGTCTGGTGAAAGGAAAAGTTATGAAATGGAACAGAAAGCTTATGGTTATCTTACAATAGCTTTACCTACTGAGTTATTATATCAATTTAGTAGCCTAACGGCTAGTACCCTCCATTTTAACCTTTAAATTCCACTTCTAAGACCTCCATTTTGCATTCGAAGTTTTCAATACCGAAAAGTTTATCCTAAGGTGTCTGGTTATCAAGTTTTTTCCGTTATGCAAAACGCGATGCAAACCATAATAAGTTTTGATAACGAAATCAGAACAAGTCAGAAAGTTCCCAAGTTATTGAAAATGGAAGGGTATCAAAATTGGAAGAGAAGGTTTTCGTGTACATCTGTACAAACGATTTTGATCTATGGAGTTCAACTGAAAAGCTTTACGTACGTCCAACTAATGAAGGAGGATATAAAGAGATAAAAGATTTCACATCTGATGGAAGGAAAAGTTATGAACTAGAATAGAAATCTTATGGTTATCTTAGCATGTCTTTACCTACTGAGATGTTACATCAATTTAGTAGCCTAACGGCCAGTATCCTCCATTTTGACTTCCAAATTCCACTTCTAAGACCTCCATTTTGCATTCGAAGTTTTCAATACCGAAAAGTTTATCCTAAGGTGTTTGATTATCAAGCTTTTGCCGTTATGCAAAACACGATGCAAATCTTAATAAATTTTGATAATGAAATTGGAACAAGTCGGAAAGTTCCAAAGTTACTGAAATTGAAAGATTATCAATATTGAAAGAGAATGTTTTTCGCGTACATCAGTACAAACGTTATTGATCTATTGAGTCCAATTGAAAAACTTTACGTACGTACAACTGATGAAGGGGGATATAAAGAGATCAAAGATTTAACGTCTGGTGAAAGGAAAACTTATAAACTGGAACAGAAAGGTTATGGTTATCCTACCATAGGTTTACCTACTGAGTTGTTACATCAATTTAGTAGCCTAACGTCCAGTACCCTCCATTTCGACTTCCAAATTCCACTTCTAAGACCTCCATTTTGCATTCGAAGTTTTCAATATCGAAAAGTTTATCCTAAGGTGCCTAATTATCAAGCTTTTGCCGTTATGCAAAACGCGATGCAAACCTTAATAAATTTTGATAACAAAATCGGAACAAGTCAGAAAGTTCCCAAGTTACTGAAAATGGAAGAGTATCAAAATTAGAAGAGAAGGTTTTCGCGTACATCAGTACAAACGATTTTGATCTATGGAGTTCAATTGAAAAGATTTACGTACGTCCAACTAATGAAGGAGGATATAAAAATATAAAAGATTTCACGTCTGGAGGAAGGAAAAGTTATGAACTGGAACAGAAATCTTATAGTAGACTAGCGACCAGTACCCTCCATTTTGACTTCCAAATTCCACTTCTAAGACCTCCATTTTGCATTCGAAGTTTTCAATACTTAAAAGTTTATCCCAAGGTGTCTGATTATCAAGCTTTTTCCCTTATGCAAAACGCGATGCAAACCTTAATAAATTTTGATAATGTAATTGGAACAAGTCAGAAAGTTCCCAAGTTACCAAAACTGGAAGATTATGAAAATTGGAAGAGAAGGTTTTCTCATATATTAGTACAAACGATTTTCATATATGGAGTCCAATTGAAAAGCTTTACGTACGTCCAACTAATGAAGGAGGATATAAAGAGATAAAAGATTTCACGTCTGGTGAAAGGAAAAGTTATGAAATGGAACAGAAAGCTTATGGTTATCTTACAATAGCTTTACCTACTGAGTTATTATATCAATTTAGTAGCCTAACGGCTAGTACCCTCCATTTTAACCTTTAAATTCCACTTCTAAGACCTCCATTTTGCATTCGAAGTTTTCAATACCGAAAAGTTTATCCTAAGGTGTCTGATTATCAAGTTTTTTCCGTTATGCAAAACGCGATGCAAACCTTAATAAGTTTTGATAACGAAATCAGAACAAGTCAGAAAGTTCCCAAGTTATTGAAAATGGAAGGGTATCGAAATTGGAAGAGAAGGTTTTCGTGTACATCTGTACAAACGATTTGGATCTATGGAGTTCAATTGAAAAGCTTTACGTACGTCCAACTAATGAAGGAGGATATAAAGAGATAAAAGATTTCACATCTGATGGAAGGAAAAGTTATGAACTAGAATAGAAATCTTATGGTTATCTTAGCATGTCTTTACCTACTGAGATGTTACATCAATTTAGTAGCCTAACGGCCAGTATCCTCCATTTTGACTTCCAAATTCCACTTCTAAGACCTCCATTTTGCATTCGAAGTTTTCAATACCGAAAAGTTTATCCTAAGGTGTTTGATTATCAAGCTTTTGCCGTTATGCAAAACACGAAGCAAATCTTAATAAATTTTGATAATGAAATTGGAACAAGTCGGAAAGTTCCAAAGTTACTGAAATTGAAAGATTATCAATATTGAAAGAGAATGTTTTTCGCGTACATCAGTACAAACGTTATTGATCTATTGAGTCCAATTGAAAAACTTTACGTACGTAAAAATGATGAAGGGGGATATAAAGAGATCAAAGATTTAACGTCTGGTGAAAGGAAAACTTATAAACTGGAACAGAAAGGTTATGGTTATCCTACCATAGGTTTACCTACTGAGTTGTTACATCAATTTAGTAGCCTAACGTCCAGTACCCTCCATTTCGACTTCCAAATTCCACTTCTAAGACCTCCATTTTGCATTCGAAGTTTTCAATATCGAAAAGTTTATCCTAAGGTGCCTAATTATCAAGCTTTTGCCGTTATGCAAAACGCGATGCAAACCTTAATAAATTTTGATAACAAAATCGGAACAAGTTAGAAAGTTCCCAAGTTACTGAAAATGGAAGAGTATCAAAATTAGAAGAGAAGGTTTTCGCGTACATCAGTACAAACGATTTTGATCTATGGAGTTCAATTGAAAAGATTTACGTACGTCCAACTAATGAAGGAGGATATAAAAATATAAAAGATTTCACGTCTGGAGGAAGGAAAAGTTATGAACTGGAACAGAAATCTTATAGTAGACTAGCGACCAGTACCCTCCATTTTGACTTCCAAATTCCACTTCTAAGACCTCCATTTTGCATTCGAAGTTTTCAATACTTAAAAGTTTATCCCAAGGTGTCTGATTATCAAGCTTTTTCCCTTATGCAAAACGCGATGCAAACCTTAATAAATTTTGATAATGTAATTGGAACAAGTCAGAAAGTTCCCAAGTTACCAAAACTGGAAGATTATGAAAATTGGAAGAGAAGGTTTTCTCATATATTAGTACAAACGATTTTCATATATGGAGTCCAATTGAAAAGCTTTACGTACGTCCAACTAATGAAGGAGGATATAAAGAGATAAAAGATTTCACGTCTGGTGAAAGGAAAAGTTATGAAATGGAACAGAAAGCTTATGGTTATCTTACAATAGCTTTACCTACTGAGTTATTATATCAATTTAGTAGCCTAACGGCTAGTACCCTCCATTTTAACCTTTAAATTCCACTTCTAAGACCTCCATTTTGCATTCGAAGTTTTCAATACCGAAAAGTTTATCCTAAGGTGTCTGATTATCAAGTTTTTTCCGTTATGCAAAACGCGATGCAAACCTTAATACGTTTTAATAACGAAATCAGAACAAGTCAGAAAGTTCCCAAGTTATTGAAAATGGAAGGTGTCAGGACCAAATTTGAGCCTTTACTCATCCAATACACAGATTCAAGTGCGGAAATCATGAATCCATGATCAAATCATAGTGTTTGCTTGTTGAAATCCTTAGATTTCGCCTCTGAAACTCAAGAACTTGAGGGTTTTCACACACAAGTGCTCTCTATCTTCAAACAGCCGTCCAAGAGTGTTATTAGGGTTATTCTAGGGTGGCTATTTATACTAGAGAGAGCACAGGTCGTGATTGTGCTGAAATCAAGAGAATGTTATTGAAGTTAGTGAAATTTATGACATCAGACAGACGAGATCGCCAAGAACAACACTGAAGTCGCCAAGACTAAAATGAAGTCGCCAAGGCTTGTTGGTGACCTCGCCAAGGCTTGGTGAGGTCGCCAACCTTGGTGAGGTCGCCAAGAGGTTGGCGAGGTCGCCAAGAGGACATGCCCAAGTCGCCAAGACCAAATCCAAATCGCCAAGATTCTTGGTGAGGTCGCCAAGAATCTTGGTGAGGTCGCCAAGGAAGTCCAGAAATCACTAAGTATGCTCCGGAAACGTCAATTATCATTATTGAATCATCAAGGATTGTTATTACAAAGACACAATCAATTATTAGCATTTACCAAGTAACTTATCATGAAATGACCTAAATCTTGGAAACTGACAATCACATTGCAATTGAACTGTACTAAGGCAATATCTCCAATATCCATAATCAACACAAGTTAAGACATTTAGTCATGATATACAAAACATCAAACACTTGAATGATTAACATAAACATTAGGATAATTGATCAAGTACAAGATACAAGCATAAGTGAAAGATATACACATGAACACAAAAACCAAAGGATGCTATGTTTGAGTTGCCACCAACCCTATAAAGTTCTTACAAATTCCCCCTTTGGTGGTAATACAAACATAAAAACTAAAAATAGACAACTATCTAAGTTGACCAAGCAGCTTCAGCAAGAATCTCCAGTACTTTCGTGCAAGGTTCCTGTAACGATCATCAAGGCAGACAATCTGTGCATCGTACAGAATCCATAGATCTTCTCGCGCAAACTTCTTCAAGTCAGAATAGTGCCACATTTCAATCACCCTTTCACTACCCCGAGAGAGATAGCAGATTCCACGACCACCCATGGCCCAGTATTTCAAGGTACTTAGGCTTTCCGTCTTCATCTTCCTAGCAGCAATACACTCCCAACACCACCATCTTAGAAACAAACCAAAGTAGTTTGCATCCACTATCTCATATGGCCTAAGCCTTCGAGGGATGGTGTCAAGGCGACTATAGAATAACCACTTTAGGTAGCTTCGATGCAGTAGTCTCAGTTCGATCGCTGCGAAGAGTCTTATTGTGCAGCCGTCTTCCCTTTCAATAACCAGCTCATGAGTATCACCACTGTAGTACCAACAAGTTATAGGATTGCTCTTCTGGTCTCCTTTTATTTTCTTTGTGATCAAATCTTTGCTGATACTTTTATACATAACTTTGTGAGGGACTTCAGCTCTTTGCCTTCTGAATGTCTTGTATTTCTTCTTTTCAATCTTGATGGGACGATTTGAGCTCACATTATAGATGGCCCTAATTTGATCCTCAGCGTCTCTGCCTACTGGATCATTTGAGTGATTTATCAGTGGACGCCATCTGAGCTGCTTCAACTCCCAAGAAAACAGATTTAGAAGATCCTTTATTTTGGCAAAGAACTGAACGAAACCATTTCTGCGCTTGACAATGAATGCCTTGAATTCATGATCGTATTTCCACCCAAGAATCTTCATTCCATCATCTGATTCAACGTTTGGAGGCATATCTTTAAGCTTCTTAGCAGTAAACTGCACTAAGGCTTTTCGATAGGGTTCCATCTCCTTCCATTCGTCGACCAAAGTAGGAGCTTCTTTCTTTCGGTGTTCCTCCACTCTTTTAGCTTCACGTTCATCCTGCTGACGCTTTACTTTCTTATTTTCTTCGATAATATGTTCTTTGACCATGGTTCGTAGACCGGGGATTTGCTTTCTGCTGTAGCTTTTACGAGCATATCCCCTTAAGTCTAGAAAGTCTTGTAATTCTCTCTTGGTCATTTTATTTACTTCAAGCGTAGCAGTAGCTGGACTGGGTGGAGGTGAAAACCGATCAAAAATCTCAGGAGGAGGAGGCATGTATTGTGCGTGCATCTCTCGAATCTTCTCCCTCAGATTATCATTGAACTGAACATATTCAAACTTCTTGTCTGTATCAGCAAAAGGATTTACACGAGGATCAGTGAGCTTCTCTGCCAGTTTGTAATTGTACAGATGTTTATCCATGTCTTGCTCATCGGTATACAGTTCCACTAGCTGTGACTCTGTGAGATTCATCAGGTAGGATAAGGGAATCCCACGAGAGATTAACTCTCTGACATAATTTGCAATCACAGACTCGTCAGAGGGATCAACATTATCACCAGCTAGGTTAGGAATTATTCTGATTCTGGGTTCTCTCTCATCAGAGTCGGTAACTTCTGGTTCAGTGTATTCTGATCCAAGACCTATTTTTGATGGAGGACGGACGGATTCTTCCAATTGTTTGATGGCTTCTTGCCTTGCAATCTCATCCAGTGTCCTTTCAAGAAGTATTTCATCCTTAGCCGCTCTGATTGATTCTTCCTTCTTCCTTTGCTTCTCCATTTCCTGTTCATACACCTCTTCTGGAGTTAGCTTTCTTTTACCTTTGTCAGGCCTAACTGAGGGACCAGCTTCATGAGATGAAACTGGATTATTTTCACCCTGACCACCACTTGCACTGGTTATTGGATGAGTCTGAATAGATTCAGGGGCGGTGCCGGTGGCAGTTGCAGTAGATGCTGACAGTGAAGGTTGGGCCTGAACTCCTTCAGGATTTGCCTGATCTTCTAAGTGATGGACTGGTGAAGGAATAGAGGATCTGATAGCATCTTCTACGTTTTGAGGTTCGCTTTCCACTGGCTCAGATCTAGGATGAGTTGGAGAAGTGAATTCAACCGGTTCATCCTTGATCTCATAAATTATATCCTCATCATACTCATCGTCAGCAGTGAATTCCAAGTTTATGAAGTTTGTTGCACTGGAGTCATAAATGAGGTTATTTAGACGCTCAGCCAAACTTATATCATTGAAGATCTCATCTGGAATCATGCTGAGTGGTTGAATTTTCAGAACTTCTCCAGCTTCAAGGGATTCCTCAGTAACAATCACACCACTTCTGCTACTTGGATCAGTAGCCAGGGTGTTGGCATAGAATTCTCGAAAAGCAGTTCTTCCAAGATCCAGAAATTCACTTTCAACATGTAAGTGTTTCAGCTGTTCAGAGATCTCGGATATACCAGCTTCAGTCATAGCAATGCTTATTTGCTGTTGTACTGGAGGAGCCAACTGGAGTTGCAATGAATCTTCAGGAATGACGGGAGGTTCATTTGGTTCACCCATGGTTAAAGCAAGTACCTCTCCCGAAGATGATTGATTTGCTTCAAATGCAGTCCTTGAGAATTTTGGTAGTTTGATATTCTCAGGGAGCGGCACTAAGCTTATTACAGACTGATAAATTTCCTCTTCCTCTTCATCGTTCAGTTCTTCATTCAGAAAAGCATCACCAAAGGAAATGTCCACATCAGGTTCGGAAGATTCGTTGTCATCTGATGGAAAATCAGCAAGATGAGTATCATCTATATCTTGTTCCGTGACAACGGCAAGAGTTATTGTATCAGAAGCTTTGCCAGGCAGGCTAGGACTTGGTTCTTTAATTTCTTGAGTGTCTTCTGTTGCGGGAGGTTGATCCAGTATCTGATCGTCACCTTGGTTACCACTTCCATTACCTCCAGCTTCATCATCATTGGTACCGGTAGTTTGATTATCTTTGAGAGCTTCAGCCAATAGCTTTTTCAACCTTTCGATTTCCTCAGCTTGCTCTTTTATTTTCTCATTTGCTTTGAGGAGCTCTGATACCATTTGTCAGGACCGATTTCACATCGAGAATCCCGATCTTGAGCAAGAACAGAGGTGAGATGAGGAGGAGACGGGATGGAGAAAACACAATAGGGGGAAGAAATACGAGATCTGAGGTTGAAAAAAGAAACTGTTAGAGTTTTTCCCGTTTTTGAGATTTTTGAAGATTTTTGAGCTTTGATTCTGAGTTTTTGGTGTTTTAATCAGTGTTTTTGGGTGAAATAAAGTACTAATCTTGATGGAAAACGCGTTCCGGATCCAATGGAAGCATCGGTTTCGCCTGATTCTCAACAGATTTGACAGATCTGGAGAAACACACAGTAGTGTGTGTTTCACGGTGTTCTTGGTGTTCTTCATTTTTTATGAAGATTGCCTTGGCGATCTCACTGCTGTTGAAGGTGTTCTTGGCGACCTGAGATGGACTTGAAGATGTTCTTGGCGACCTCGTGTGTCCTTGAAGATTGTCTTGGCGACCTCGGGTGTGTTTGAACTTTTTCTTGGCGATCTGAAACTCTTCTTAGCGATCTCGACTTACATCTTAGCGATATCATGGTTGGCGATCTCAAATAAGCCTTGGCGGTTTCGTGTTTCGATCTCGAACCAACCTTGGCGACCTCGTATAAGTCATGGCGACCTCGAATCATTGGCGATCTCGTTAAACTCAACAACTGGGTTTTTTATTCAAATAATTTTTAGATGTTTTTGATCGTACAGGATTGTAGAGGTTTGGATTACGAGTTCATTGGCATAAAAATCGTTAACTTTGGTCGAGTATTCACAGAGATATGCATGAAATACGCATTTCCGGCGAGGGTTTTAGTTTCTCCGATCGTTTTAGGGTTTCTGGATGGTGCAGGTTTGAGGTAAGAGAAGCGATGACGTGGCACGTGATGATTCGGTGCATGGGAATGTTCTTGTCAGCATTCTCTCTCTCCTCCTCTTTGTCTTTTCCGTAGTCAACCTTGCTGCTGTCGATATCTGGTTGGCTAGCGCAGTTCTTGTGGGCCCAGGCTGATCAAAAGAGACGCTGGAAGCTCAGCGTTGTCGATCTGTGAGTGGTCAGAGAAAAGGCGTGTGGGCCCTGGTTCAACAAAAGAACCGTTGAGGTTAATTCGTTGTCTCCATCTGATTGGCACAGAATAAGCGCATGGGGCCCATCTCACATGACAGAATCGTTGGTGTTTGGTTGTAGCCATCTTATTGGCTGAATGCTGGAAACATGTGGGTCCCTCTCTACATAAAGAAACTCGCGTGAGACCACCTGAATAATATGGAGCCGTTAAAGTCTTGTTTGCTGCCATTCTCCAATTGGCGGAATGCCCCCTCTCACGGATTGACTACAACCAGCCGTTGGATCTCAATAATCTGGACCCTTGATTGATTTTTTTGTGCTTTCTCTTCTTAAATATGATTGGGGAGCCGCCAATGACGAGGATCGAGTATTCCAGCCATAGATCTGCTTCAATTTCAACCGTTGGATCAGCTATATCCCTCAAATCTGATTGGTCAATTAATTTTGACATGGATTAAGGTTTTTATTGGGGATTTAATCACTAGTAATTATATTTTTTGCATTATTTCGTAAAACACGGGGCATTTTTCTTGTCAGTTTTTAAAGAGACTTATGATATAACGCCCGAACGGAATTGCGAAAATTTTTATTGGTCATGGAATTATTTCGTTTATTGATCGGGTTTCTAGTTTTTGTTGACGTCAAGACCACGTTAGCTAACGACCACTGACGGACTGGTTTCGCTTCTCGGTTAAGTTTGCAACTGTTTCGTTATGTCTCACTTCAAGCTGTTTAGCTGATGCAGCGCTGATGTCATCTAACCGAATTAACTGGAATCTCAGTTAAATATTGGAATATTCCGTTAAATCTCTAACGGAAGGCCCGTTACTTGAATAAAATTTACGGTCTTCTCAAATTCATTCCAAATTGCACCGTTTGACTCAGAATTCTTCACGGAATATTTTTCCGAGCTCGATTTTCTTCACCAAAAATTACGAAGACTCCGGTTATGAATAAATTTCTCGTTTACGCTCGGGATCTCAGTTTTTCACCGATTTGACATTGTTTTCGCATCCAACCCAGTCACGCGGAACAAGTTCAGTATTTATGGATCATTCACATCTGTTAGCACTCGGCTTCCGGTTTTTCGCAAGATTGTCCGATTTCAGGATTTCAGTACCGTTTTCTCTTCGGAACTGAGCGGAACAGTTCCACTCTCTGCATTTGATTTTCCGCTTCCGCATCGGATGTTTTCAGAGGGATTTAGAGAAAAGGGGGAACAATAATAGAACTGGATTATCGGGTCGATTATCAGAAGTTGGAGCATTTTCAGTGATTGATTGGTTTATCTGTTTCGGTTTTGTTGTGATTTTGACTCCAACGTTCAGCATTCTTAGTATTGTACCCGACCGTATGAACCGAGTGAACTGCAGCACTTGGATCTCAACTGGTGCAACAAGAACAGAAGAAGCTTATTCAAAGGGGGAACCTTTACAACAGAAAGATTCCGGTTTATCAGTTTTTCTTCGAAGATGCATGACAGAGCGGTTCTTCACCAGTATGACAGATTTGAAAGCGTCAGTCAAGGGGGAATTGTTGGAACTTTTAATAAGTATGACTGACGCCATCAAATCTATTCTCGAATAATTCGGTTGAAGAATCCATTGTGATTTGATTCAGAGACGCGGGTTGTGATGCTCGAGGCTTGCAAGTTTGGACCGAAGACGTTTTCTTGAAAAGTCAACTGTTCGGGTCAACGATCAACGTAAAAGTCAACGGAAGATCGGTTCGAGCGAGTCAAGCTTCATATTAATTAAATCATCTTTGATTTAATTAATAATAATTATGTCATTTGTTTATTTGTATTTAGCTCATTTTATGTGTGTTAGCTAGTTAGTGGGCTAGTGAGCACATGGGCTCTCTATAAATAGGAAGGGATAGCCTCATTTGATAGATGATGAATAATTGAAAGAATAAGGATGTTCTAGAGAGATGTGAGCTATCATTCTAGAGAGAGAGAGTCACCATGGATTTCCAATGACGAGTTTTGTAATCATTCGGTTCGTTTCTTGCCATTCGTTCTTTGGAAAGGAATCAGGGCAGAGTGCATCATTTAGCTGCAGCACTTCTCGGACTCTTTCCTCAGTTATTTCAACATAAACACCTTGAATTCTTGATCTGAT
>JBCNJP010011232.1:0-17598 GCA_039602395.1 Deinandra increscens subsp. villosa
GTGTCACACCCCGGTCAACGGTGTCGGGTGTGAGCGAGAATGGAATCATAGTCGAGGATACATAGAACAACATCTAATAATTTAAACTTCATAAAACATTTCTTCATTTCAGTTGCAGCGGAAAGATAGTGGAAATGATAATGTCTTACATTTGGAAAACATAAAGTCTAAATTAATGTTAAACATAAAACGGTTTATTGGGATAAGTTGGGACTATGACTCCAAGAGCAGGTCCGATAGCATGATTAAGCCCCATTTGCATGTCCTCCGGTGTTTGCATCAATTACCTAAGAAATCATGAGTTTAAAAGGTCAACATAAAGTTGGTGAGGTTCACAGGTTTAGGATTTATCAGTTAAACATTTGTAAAACAGTTTTCGGTATACTTAAATATTATCAGGGTTTATTGTTGTGGTTGTATGATCTCACCTGAACCTTGATTTCAAATACTAACGGTTTACCCACCCGGCATCTCTTGCCCAGAGATGTTAAACAGTGCAGAATAACTGACGTGTACCCCCAGACAATCCGGAGTCAGAACTGGAGCTACCAGTTAGGGTAGGGTTGTCAACCCAAATAGATCTATTCACTAGCTATCGTTTCGTACAGAACTAATTGAAATCAATTAATGATGGGATTTTCGGTTGTACAAACGTTTATAACGATAATGTACCAAGTTGGGCAATCAGTAAGAGAACAAGTAGTCATACGGCTAACAAGCAAACCATAATATTAAGTAAAAAGCATTTAATCAGTTTTCATGATTTCTCCCCCAAGTATAAAACAGTTAAAAGGAAAAGGGGCCGTGAAACTCACTGAATCAGTAGATGGATGAATGAACCGTGAAGTAGCGGTAGCAAGTAATGTCCTAATTTAAATAAATAAGACATTTGCATAAGGTCTATGATCAATTGAGTAACGTAAGTCACCCAAATGATACCGGTCAAGTCTTGACGTTATTCCCGTTTGTATTTGTTTGGAAAGCCCGTTATTAGTATTTATCGTACAAATAAATACACGTTTTCAAGTTTACATTTATGTGAAAATCAGAGGTTAACGTTTATCGAAACTATTTTCATGAAATGCGTATATTTATGTTCAATAAATATACCAAGATAATCAGTTAACAATTCAACCAAGTTTTAAACACTGACAGTTAATAATGTTTATTATTGTTTTTATCGGTTAATCATGCAAGTTATAATTATTTTTAATAATTATGATTAACAATACTTGGTGAATAAAAACATAGTGGAAATCCTTTGTAAATAATTATTTGACAAAAATAATTATTTATCTCATTTTATTCATGAAAGGATTTTTAAGCTTCATTCAAATCACAACATTTTATAGTTTTGAAATCGTTTAAATATTTCGTTGACAAGAAATATTTATTTCTTTCTTAAAGATTTTCAAAACCTCATAACAACGCTTGGATTTATATAGAGTTGTATTTATAAAGCATGTTGAGAAATTTTATTTATTAGCATTTCATAATCATAAGTTTATATCCACTAACACTATGTGTTAGGACCAAATATTTAAATCAAGACAATCTACTAACACTTTGTGTTAGGACTTTTAAATATAAAATGCAATCTACTAACACAGTTGTGTTAGGACAAGTAAATATAAATGCGATCTACTAACACATTTGTGTTAGGACAAGTAAGCATAAACATGTATAGATTATGAGTTAGCATTTATTTTTCATTTTATATGAAGAGGCTTGGAAATTTTGTTTGAAATAAACTAACTTATGAAACCAAGGTTTCATAAACAAGATTCATGGTGCACACTTGTTACTTTCCTTAGATTTCACAAATGTGTTTCACCACACTCCTTGGCTATTTTAAGTCTCAAAGACACCAAGATGAGTGCTTGATCTTGGAAGAAAGGAGATTAATAAGTGAGTTTTTGTTAGTTGATCAAACATACACAAGCATTCTAGTTAACTTGGTGGATTGTTGTCAAGACTTGAGGGTTTCATGGGTGGAAAATAGGTAGAAAATGAGTTAGAAAAACTCACAAAAGAAAAGGGAAAAGAATCGGTGCAAGTAGGTGGTCTCCGGTGGCGGCGATGGGTGGTCCGGTGGTGGGATAGCGGCGGCGGTGTGGTGGCTGGGCGGTGGCAGCCGCCGGCAGAGGGCTGGGCGGCGGTGGTGGAGGCCGACCGAACTAGAGGGAGCAAGGGAGGAGGAAGAGAGCAAGGATGTGTTGGTGAAGGTGCAAGGATTTTGGGTGGGGGTGTCCTCCCTTTTATAGTCAAATGGGTGGTCAATGCCTCGTGGTTAAAGCTTAAGTCCCATGGTAATTGTTCTTTAAAAACCAATGGTCGTTGATGTGTTGTCAACACCACAACACTTCTAGCTTTCTTGATTAGTTTTACAAATTTTATAAAAGCTTGGAAGCTTTTATAAAATCTAGAGGGGTTAGGAGTTTATAAAAATAATAATTTTTATAAATTTAGTTCAAGCATAATTTAATACGATGGTGGTGAGTTTTAAATGATTATTTGGGCCAAAAGCGTATAAAACCGATTGGGTTAGTTTTATAAAAATCATTGGGCCAAAACTAATTATTTAAAAGGTTGAGATGTGGGCCGAAGCCCAATGGTATTCGGTTAAGTGAACCGGGCCGAAGCCCAAAGGAAATCGGGTAGGAGAGCTGGGCCGAGGCCCATCGGAAGTCGGGTTCGGGAGTCTGGGCCGAAGCCCATCGGGTTCGGGTTGGGCCGGTCTCGGGTTGGGCCGCAAAGCAGGAAATCGGGTTCGGGTTCTTGGTTTTGGGCCGGTTCTCGGCTTGGGCCGCAAAACAGATCGGGTTCGGCCCAAGGCCATCTGGGCCGCGGGTCGGGCTTCCGGGTCGACTCGAATGCTCGGTTAGTTGGTTCGGATTATCGGGTCAAGTTTTGGTTTCATTCGGATCGTTTTGGGCTTATTGAGCCTAACTGGGCCCAACAGGGTGATCGGTTATCGGTTTGGCTAAGTCTTGACAATTTACCATTTTTCATAACGTTTTTAAATTTCCAGAATGCTCGTAACAGTTTATATCAGTTTTGGTAAAATATAAAAGTCAATTTTTATATTTTATTTCTTGTTATTAAAATCCCATATTTAACATATATCATTTCTCAAGTTGGTCTGGTTTGGTACGCGTGAATGCAACGAAGACTGTTTCGTTTGTTCGCGTCAGTTTTAAGCTCGATTACCATGAGTGATTAGAATCCCAGTTGTTTCTAGTCACGTAATCGCTTAAAATGTTCCCGTGTCGATGGTGAATATCCGTGACACATGTTTAAGAAAAATATAAAAATTGCATTTTTATATTCATTTCTTATTGTTAACATTCCATTAATTCCTTAATGGTCTTTCATGTTTATTAGGGCGCGTTTTACAATACAAACGTGGGAATCAGTTTTACGTCCGGTTTTTATCAGTTACGTACAGTTACCAAACAACTAATCATAGATAAGATAAGCACATAAGGTCCAATCTAAGGTCAAAGTAAGGGGCGTTGACTTGACTTTTGGACGAGGTGTCACATTCTCCCCCAGTTAGAAGAATTTCATCCCGAAATTCAGTTCTGACCACTGGTGGATGTAACGTTTTCAAAAGTCAAGGACACTTCTGACGTATTGGGTTCTTGCGTTCCCAGGTTTACTTTGGACCTTGCCTAGAGTTCCATCACTCCTTAATGACGGGAATGCGGCTATGCTTCAGTTCTTAATTTCTAGGTCAAGTATCTCAACAGGTTCCTTGAACAAGCGCAGTGTCTCGTCCACTTGAATTTCATCAAGTAGGACAACAAGCGTTTTGTCGGACGACCACTTAATTAATTTACCAATCATAAATAGTCATTAATGCTACTTAGCAGGATAGGCAGGCGTAGCTGGTACGCCACTGGGCCAATCATTTTAATGGTCGGTTAGATAAATCTAAATGGTCTGATAACAGAATAAGGATTGACACACGGAAGAGCGAGGTATTGAGAATGAAGGTTTCTGGACAAGTCATGATTACTCGTGAATGGGCTCTACCAGGATTTTCATGTAGTTCAAATTACAATTATGTGTGCACCCACAATTGTGATTTGCCTTACATGATCAGCCTAAGCTTTGCTCATGCTTGAGTTCTCGGTTTGTCAGAAAATGAAATGTGCCAGGGACGGGGCTGTTCAGGTCGATTAACTTTTGATCAGATTCTCCCTTGAATCTCGAAAGTTCCAATGCAAACGAGGAGCTTTCATTCTTAGTTTACTAGACCTAATTATTGTCTTTCCCATACAATACGTGTTATAAGGTTTTGATCCCCCTTATAATTTCTAAAGGTTTGCTTCATGCGACAGCATAGACTTTCTAACGATTGCGGGCGTCCGTAAGTCTATTGCAGATTAGAGGTAACTTGCTTGCAATACATAGGAGGGAATTTGAGACTAGTAGGTTGGTTCCTTCCAACCTTAGTCCGAGAAGTAGGTGAATGATACTTTCTTTCATGACGTGACGTCAAGAGGGTGTAGTTCGATGCCTTATGCGATAACTACCGATGTAGGGGGTTTAACTAGTGTTAAATGATTTTCCTAACTATTTCCAAGATCAACATCCGGAAAGCGGCATATCTTTCATTGTTGGATCAGTCTTATTTCATCTATCGTTCCATATAAAACGGGAGCACCTCATAGGGAGTGGCTTGGACGGATGAAGCCTTTATCTATCAACTCTTGTAGTTGATTAGATAACTCTCGTACTACGGACGGTGCCAGATGGTAAGGGATATGGCAACGGGGCGGCTCCAGGCGTTAAGTCGATGCGAAATTTCTCTTACCGAAGGGGTAAAGCCTTCACGAAAGACTTCCGGGTATTCGCGGTTAATAGGGACATTCTTGATACGTTTATCCCTAGGTTTCCTCTAAGTGACATGAGCTAAGATAACATGGCATCCTTTGCGAAGGAATTTTCGTGCCTTTATACTAGATGTGAGGATTAGCTTGCCTTGCACGTATAGAGTGTTGCCATTTGCAAGTGGCACTCTTACCATTTACTTATGACAGATGATTTGACAGCCATTCTACTCTAATGATCACGTCGATGTTTCCGAATTCAATGGGTATTAGGTTGATGCTAAATGTATGAGCGGGGAGTCCTAGTGAATAACCTTGGTAGATTATGATGGCTTGATTAATTCTCTATTGACTTATACTACAGTAGCTTAGCGTCTAAGGCAGAATGGTCGATTTTGAAGGATTACAAATAAAATCGGTAGAAACAAGGTTCCTATCGGCATTAGTATCGAATAAAACAGAAGCTTAATGGTTTGTTTACTATGAACATACCCGTTTCTGTGTTCGGGTCACAACAGGCGTCTTTAGCGTTGATCGCAAAGACTCTTCCTCGGATTCCTGTCCTTGGGAGCTTTGTATTAAGCGTAGCATAACTAGGGTGAGTCTAACACAACTCTAGTAGATGGGGTCATTATGAATGGTCGTACTGAGCGTTCCTATGGTCAGTGTATACGGTACACTTCGTTACCTAAGGTAGTGTCTTTTACCCCTTAGGGTAAGCACTACGGCCCCATGCTCTAAGTCGTGGGTCGTATGATCCATCTCATGAATCTCCAGTTGTTGAGGGGAGCAGGAATGAATTCCTTTCTAAGTCAAAATGGTTTTGGGCCATTTTGAAGGGATTCTTCATGGATCTACGGTACTGGTTACCAAGACCTAAGCGGTACGGATTTTTGACGGTGTAAAGGGAGTGCTTTGATTCCTTATGGCTTTGACTCAGATACGGATCGACTTAAATTGTCGATCATATCTCCTAAGAAAAGTATCTCGTAAATCCAAAATACCATATTTGGAGAATTTTGCGTACGATTTCTATTTCCAAGTAACTATGGGAAAGCCTTAAATGTTGCCTATTTTCATCCTTACTATAGGAGTAGGTTAGAATATCTTTGACGATAACGATTCTATTCCTATAAGGGGTTGCGCTTGAGGTTCACTAGTCTATGGGCATGGTAGTACGTTCGTCCAAACGGAAGACATAACTAGAAACTAGAAGCGACTATAACAAGTCCTAAATGTTGTTTTGGCAATGTCTTCTTACAATATCTAATCTGGTGGTAGCATGATTCTCATTAGTCCTATGAGTATAAACTTGGCTTTTTGCAAGTGGTCGAGTCGATTGTGAATCTAAGGAGTGGGCAACAGTTCTTCACCGTTAGTTTGTTCCACTTATGACAATCGAAATAGTTCCGAAAGGTCTATCTGCAACCGACTAGAGGCCTCGCACAAGGATAGGTTCTACCTAATGAATTCTTTGTCTGGTAGCTCCAAGCTAGACAAATTCTTGTATCACGGTCGTATGGGTAAACTGGGATGGCTCTAGGACCATAAGTTGATATGGGGTTCCACTTGTCTAGGCGGGGTATACGAGAAAAAGAAACCCTTAAGGGAAGACTCAAAGAAGTTCCTGAACAAACAGTAATATCTTCTTCGATTTTCTTCTCAGCATCATGACATCCTTCTGGGACTTATGCTAGAAGTAACTTTTATCTTGGTTTCCACTCTTCTCTACTAGAGTTTCACCATTTACTAGTAGTATCCCATCTTCCTTCCTGAAGCAAACAATCTATGCGCAAGTCGTTGATGACCATTGCATTATAGAGAGGCCAAGGCTCCTAGTTTGACAGACAGCGAGTCAATGTTGAACGAATGATCTAACAGTTCTAGGGAATTAGCTTCGCGTGCTCCCGGTGGCTTAAGAAACCTTATCGATAACTAGCCCTATGAAGTACTTAGTGTCTAGGGTAGAGGGAAAATTTTAGTTAGGGGACTAAAATCAATAGGCAAACGATTCTAGCGGCTTGAGTAAGTTCTAAGAATGTCGATCGATTAAGAGGATACGTACCCGTGACTAGGTCGGGGTATCGTAAGGCACCTCCTATATTGATGACAAATGCTCTGCCTCGAGCTTCCTTAGCATTTCTGCTCCCTTTTGAGTTGGCTTGTAAGTCTATATGCGTTAAGTTCTAGGTGCATAAACATCGGCCATTGCTTCCGACATTCGATGTTGCTCAACAGGGTGGTTGCTCGTCACCACTACAGCCAAACCGGTGTAGGTTCTATTTGTACAACTTCCTTTTTGTAGGTTTTTCTCCTGACGCATAGCCTAACAAGTCTGATTAAGTGTCAGACAACAAGCATTCTTGAGCGTCGTTTGAGTTGGATGGTATTGGTACTCTCATGTGGGAGATTCTTCCTAATCGTGATAGCGACTCTAGGTGTACGAGAAATTGGTGCTTTTCCTAAATGGCAAGCGGGGGTTATTTAGTCATAGCGACATGCTGCTTAATTTATTTCGTGCGTAAGTGCAAGAAAAGTGGGTTTATCTTGTTAGTTCATCACTCAAGCATGCCTCGTGCTAGAGGTGTTGGTCTACCAACTAAACATGATCCTCCTCTCGGAAATGCGTCCTTTAAATGCCTCGATCTCCAGGCTATGACGTAGATCGTTGATACGAGTGCGATAGTGGACGAATTTTCCAAATCTCGTGAATGCTCGGAGTATTTTTCTCCTCTTGGCGGGGAGTCAAGTATCCAATCTCTATGGCGGACGCTGGTCAGTTGTTTTCGCTTAGCAGACTCAGCAAGAGAGAGATGGAAAGAGGAAGAATGAAAGGGAGAGGAAGGAGAGAGATATAAGATCGCTTCTTGATGTAGTATGATGGCTGACTTCCTAGGCGCGATCATCACTAATGTGTTGTTCAATAGGATGTGATGCACCGGATATGTACGGAGATGTTTTATACAAAGCAAGTACAACAGTGACAGCTTCAGCAGGTGCAACAACATTGGCAGTTGTGTAACTAGCCAGTCCATTGCCCACATGCGTCTGTTTGTTTGTTGACATCATCGTCGAAGGCTGTCGTGTACTGAGGAGACGTTTGTGTCTCAGTGTGTGTTCGTACTCATCCTCGTGTGTCAGATAGAATAGTGGTAGGGGTAAACAAGGTTGTGACAAATTTTCAGTGTTATATGATAGTTTGTAAGCAAGTAAGCACGCATACAAGTAAGGCGGATGCAACATGAAATGCATATGAAAATAAGTCTAGTAAAGCAGGGTTATAGTCTAGGTCCTACTGGTGCAACCTAGTTTGCTATAACCATGGTGGATCAGTGGATGATACCAACTGTAGCTGCCTCTAGCTCGGGGTTCGATGGTACGTGATCCTCTGGCGAGGGCGTATAGTCCTCAGGTGTAGGATCCTCGGGTGAAGGGGTGTAGTCCACGCTTGGTTCCTCATCGGAATCGGCAACGCAAATGACTTCCTTGGAATCCCAAATCAGGTGAAAGAAGATATGATTGTTTGAAATCGGAAAATCGACTGAGGTAAAATTCAAAGGTCAGTTTTTACTGTTTAATCTTGAAGACTAACCTATTATATTATTTAAGTCTCGAATGGTTTTCCAACATACAAGTCAATTTTTTTTAAGATTCTTACTAATTTTTGTAAACCAATCCTATCTGTGGAAATTTCAATACAAATCACAACATGAGAAGCCAAAAGATACTAATATTATTGATAATTACGGAAGGTTGTGAGTGTCACACCCCGGTCAACGGTGTCGGGTGTGAGCGAGAATGGAATCATAGTCGAGGATACATAGAACAACATCTAATAATTTAAACTTCATAAAACATTTCTTCATTTTAGTTGCAGCGGAAAGATAGTGGAAATGATAATGTCTTACATTTGGAAAACATAAAGTCTAAATTAATGTTAAACATAAAACGGTTTATTGGGATAAGTTGGGACTATGACTCCAAGAGCAGGTCCGATAGCATGATTAAGCCCCATTTGCATGTCCTCTGGTGTTTGCATCAATTACCTAAGAAATCATGAGTTTAAAAGGTCAACATAAAGTTGGTGAGGTTCACAGGTTTAGGATTTATCAGTTAAACATTTGTAAAACAGTTTTCGGTATACTTAAATATTATCAGGGTTTATTGTTGTGGTTGTATGATCTCACCTGAACTTTGATTTCAAATACTAACGGTTTACCCACCCGGCATCTCTTGCCCAGAGATGTTAAACAGTGCAGAATAACTGACGTGTACCCCCAGACAATCCGGAGTCAGAACTGGAGCTACCAGTTAGGGTAGGGTTGTCAACCCAAATAGATCTATTCACTAGCTATCGTTTCGTACAGAACTAATTGAAATCAATTAATGATGGGATTTTCAGTTGTACAAACGTTTATAACGATAATGTACCAAGTTGGGCAATCAGTAAGAGAACAAGTAGTCATACGGCTAACAAGCAAACCATAATATTAAGTAAAAAGCATTTAATCAGTTTTCATGATTTCTCCCCCAAGTATAAAACAGTTAAAAGGAAAAGGGGCCGTGAAACTCACTGAATCAGTAGATGGATGAATGAACCGTGAAGTAGCGGTAGCAAGTAATGTCCTAATTTAAATAAATAAGACATTTGCATAAGGTCTATGATCAATTGAGTAACGTAAGTCACCCAAATGATACCGGTCAAGTCTTGACGTTATTCCCGTTTGTATTTGTTTGGAAAGCCCGTTATTAGTATTTATCGTACAAATAAATACACGTTTTCAAGTTTACATTTATGTGAAAATCAGATAGTTAACGTTTATCGAAACTATTTTCATGAAATGCGTATATTTATGTTCAATAAATATACCAAGATAATCAGTTAACATTTCAACCAAGTTTTAAACACTGACAAATAATAATGTTTATTATTATTTTTATCGGTTAATCATGCAAGTTATAATTATTTTTAATAATTATGATTAACAATACTTGGTGAATAAAAACATAGTGGAAATCCTTTGTAAATAATTATTTGACAAAAATAATTATTTATCTCATTTTATTCATGAAAGGATTTTTAAGCTTCATTCAAATCACAACATTTTATAGTTTTGAAATCGTTTAAATATTTCGTTGACAAGAAATATTTATTTCTTTCTTAAAGATTTTCAAAACCTCATAACAACGCTTGGATTTATATAGAGTTGTATTTATAAAGCATGTTGAGAAATTTTATTTATTAGCATTTCATAATCATAAGTTTATATCCACTAACACTATGTGTTAGGACCAAATATTTAAATCAAGACAATCTACTAACACTTTGTGTTAGGACTTTTAAATATAAAATGCAATCTACTAACACATTTGTGTTAGGACAAGTAAATGTAAATGCGATCTACTAACACATTTGTGTTAGGACAAGTAAGCATAAACATGTATAGATTATGAGTTAGCATTTATTTTTCATTTTATATGAAGAGGCTTGGAGGTTTGTTTGAAATAAACTAACTTATGAAACCAAGGTTTCATAAACAAGATTCATGGTGCACACTTGTTACTTTCCTTAGATTTCACAAATGTGTTTCACCACACTCCTTGGCTATTTTAAGTCTCAAAGACACCAAGATGAGTGCTTGATCTTGGAAGAAAGGAGATTAAGAAGTGAGTTTTTGTTAGTTGATCAAACATACACAAGCATTCTAGTTAACTTGGTGGATTGTTGTCAAGACTTGAGGGTTTCATGGGTGGAAAATAGGTAGAAAATGAGTTGGAAAAACTCACAAAAGAAAAGGGAAAAGAATCGGTGCAAGTAGGTGGTCTCCGGTGGCGGCGATGGGTGGTACGGTGGTGGGACAGCGGCGGCGGTGTGGTGGCTGGGCGGTGGCAGCCGCCGGCAGAGGGCTGGGCGGCGGTGGTGGAGGCCGGCCGAACTAGAGGGAGCAAGGGAGGAGGAAGAGAGCAAGGGTGTGTTGGTGAAGGTGCAAGGATTTTGGGTGGGGGTGTCCTCCCTTTTATAGTCAAATGGGTGGTCAATGCCTCGTGGTTAAAGCTTAAGTCCCATGGTAATTGTTCTTTAAAAACCAATGGTCGTTGATGTGTTGTCAACACCACAACACTTCTAGCTTTCTTGATTAGTTTTACAAATTTTATAAAAGCTTGGAAGCTTTTATAAAATCTAGAGGGGTTAGGAGTTTATAAAAATAATAATTTTTATAAATTTAGTTCAAGCATAATTTAATATGATGGTGGTGAGTTTTAAATGATTATTTGGGCCAAAAGCGTATAAAACCGATTGGGTTAGTTTTATAAAAATCATTGGGCCAAAACTAATTATTAAAAAAGGTTGAGATGTGGGCCGAAGCCCAATGGTATTCGGTTAAGTGAACCGGGCCGAAGCCCAAAGGAAATCGGGTAGGAGAGCTGGGCCGAGGCCCATCGGAAGTCGGGTTCGGGAGTCTGGGCCGAAGCCCATCGGGTTCGGGTTGGGCCGGTCTCGGGTTGGGCCGCAAAGCAGGAAATCGGGTTCGGGTTCTTGGTTTGGGCCGGTTCTCGGCTTGGGCCGCAAAACAGATCGGGTTCGGCCCAAGGCCATCTGGGCCGCGGGTCGGGCTTCCGGGTCGACTCGAATGCTCGGTTAGTCGGTTCGGATTATCGGGTCAAGTTTTGGTTTCATTCGGATCGTTTTGGGCTTATTGAGCCTAACTGGGCCCAACAGGGTGATCGGTTATCGGTTTGGCTAAGTCTTGACAATTTACCATTTTTCATAACGTTTTTAAATTTCCAGAATGCTCGTAACAGTTTATATCAGTTTTGGTAAAATATAAAAGTCAATTTTTATATTTTATTTCTTGTTATTAAAATCCCATATTTAACATATATCATTTCTCAAGTTGGTCTGGTTTGGTACGCGTGAATGCAACGAAGACTGTTTCGTTTGTTCGCGTCAGTTTTAAGCTCGATTACCATGAGTGATTAGAATCCCAGTTGTTTCTAGTCACGTAATCGCTTAAAATGTTCCCGTGTCGATGGTGAATATCCGTGACACATGTTTAAGAAAAATATAAAAATTACATTTTTATATTCGTTTCTTATTGTTAACATTCCATTAATTCCTTAATGGTCTTTCATGTTTATTAGGGCGCGTTTTCCAATACAAACGTGGGAATCAGTTTTACGTCCGGTTTTTATCAGTTACGTACAGTTACCAAACAGCTAATCATAGATAAGATAAGCACATAAGGTCCAATCTAAGGTCAAAGTAAGGGGGCGTTGACTTGACTTTTGGACGAGGTGTCACAGTGAGCTTCTCAAGCTTCGTCCTGAAAACCTCAGGGTCCCTCCACTTGAGAAGCTCGAAGGTCAAAAGATTGTTTTTAGGAATCATGGTTTCGTCTTGTAAACACAAGATCCCTCCACCAGGATCCCTACCATTGTTTTATTACTTGTTCATTACAGGAAAAGGAAAATGTTTCACCCAACAAACCACCAAAAAACATAAAAAGTGGGCTCAGACCGTTGCATTGTCCTCATCGCCCACTATTTTCTCTTCCTCCGCCTGCTTCACCACATCCTCCAGCTTCTTGCCTTCTCCCAGCTCCAACACATAAGCCCTTGTCATCGCCACCGGAGAATCTGGAACCATTTTTGAGGAGCCACCATCGTTCCCATCTTTTCCTTCCCCATCGCCATCTCCTCCCAATGATTCCAAGACTAGCCTCCAGCCTGCTATGTCCCAACCCGGAACCTGAAAGCCAGCCGCTTCGGCCTCTTCTGCCATTTGAATTTTGCATTCTAGGACGCCCCGGGTAGCCGAGAGTTGGCCGATTTCAGCATCAGCGGCCATTTTGGCTTCCAGGGCTTGACGCTGCTCAGTGAGCTTATGCTCATAGAGAAGGGTCTTACCCTTAGCAGTCTCGGCTTGAGCCTGGATCTTCTCGTTGGCTTCGATGAGCTTCTTCTCCATGTCCATAGCCTGGAAGCTCAGCTTCTCGACACCCTACACAAACAGGAATCCTGATCAGCAGCTGTAACAGGTATGAAACTAACATGAAAATTATATGAGCTTCTTACCAGGTTGATCATGGTCTGCATCGAGAGGATCCTGTTGCTGACCTCGGAAGGGGCAAGATCTTCAAAGGTTTCCAGGTACACCACGGGAGCTGCTGGAACTTCAGGGGCCTTTCTCTTCTTGGAAGCCGAGGCCTTTGGTCGGTTGACATGCGGCTTGGAGACGGTGGGATGCTCAAGTTGTTCCTTCTTAACTTTGAGGAGACTGTCAAGATCCTTCAGAGAAAATAAGGCGCTGGATTTGGAAGCTGCGAACAGAAACAGGTTATTAGTTTCCAGGGTGCTCGAATAAGTAAACAATTCAGAATCATACGAAGACTTACCAGACATGGCGGGAGTGTGGTCGACTGAATAGCTATTTTTGCTAGCTGTTACTTCAACAACTAGGGCTCTCTCGCTGGCGGGAATCCAGTAGATTGCTTCAAGCTTCTTGAAATCAGGTTGCTTCTTGATGAGACTCTCAAACTTGGGTGCTGCAAAAAAGAAAACAACAGAAAAGTTAGACACATATCGGAAAATCAGCAACAACAAGAAACATCAATATCCTACCCTTCTCAACCCACTTCAACGGCAACTCCGCCCCCCCCAGGAATCGAGTCTCGTTTGACGAAGAAAAAACGCTTCTTCCAGTCATGGTCATTGTGGGAAGCTCGGGGAATCAACTGGGAGGTGGAGGTACGAGCCTGGAGAACAAACCGGCTACAACCGTGGGTTCTTAACTTATATGCTTCACAGATCTCAGGAATCCCAGTGTCGAGATTCCTGGTTTGGTTCAACTGATCCAGAGAATACAAGATTCTCCAGACCATCGACATGGTTTGGGAGTAAGAAAGCCGGGTGGTTTTGAAAAACTGAGTAACGAGCTCTGGAAAGGGGAATGTCATTCCGAGCGAAAAAGGGTAGTACATGAAACAGACCCAAGTTGTAGACATGAAATCGGACTTGGTAAGGGAATCGAAAGGTCGAAAAACAGTTTCCGGCGGAAAGATGCCGGAATTTTTCAACTCAAGAATGTCGCGATTGTCAAAGGTACAAGCTTCTTCCTCACAGGGGATGATATACCCCTGATCATGGAAATCTTCGATAACCGGAGAGCTCAACGATGAAGACGACCGAGTGTTTTTCTTGGCCATGGCCGAAAAACAGGGAAGAAAACGAGAAAGAAGAAAGGGAAGTGACCTGGAATATCGGAGAAGCTCGAGAGGTTTTTGCGAAGAAGATGGTGAAGATCTCATGAATTTATCTCCTATTTAAAGAAAAACGTCACATCTCTTGGACGCCGAGAAAACAGTCACATCATAACCGTTTTTACCGTCTACACGCCGTTAAAAATGCATCTTTTTGAATTTTAACAGTTGTCGAGCTTATCCACATCTGTTGAAATTCAAGGGGCAATTGTTGAGGGTGTATTTTCAGGATGCTTGCAGGAAGCTCACACAGTGCAGGAATCCTATTAACGTCTGGGAATCCCATGAATCCAGGTATCCTGATTTATTTATTTTTAACTAACCCTCATATTTGCCTCGTGTTTATTTGACCAGGTTTCGACGAAGTCGTCAACTACCTCCGAAACTTACGCCCCAGCTAAAGAAGATCGTGGACCAAGTGGATGAAGAGGCCCTTAACGGTCGAATTAGTTGGATAGTAGGATCCCGGGAATCCCGGAAAGTTTGTTAGCGTTGTATTCGTTATATATATATCGAGGATTCGATCAGTAGGAACACACACACAACTCACTCACACATTAGCTCTGATAGCATACGATCTCTGTAACACTTAGCCTGATCGATCAAACCTCCAAAACACTTGTAATTTTCAGTTTCCTATCAATAAAATTGTGTGGTAGCGGGCTCTTCAGGCCGGCTCCCGAGGTTTTTTTGCTAGGATTCCTAGAGGCCTCTCGAAGAATCCTGGATTTTTCCCTCGTTGCATCCTTGTGTTCAGTTTTACATTTCGAACATATTAGCAAGCACACTACCTCACATTCTAAGTTTGGAATACGAAATTCCTTTGTGAATTTTTGACCAAAACAGTTACTTAGCTCCTGGTCGCCGTTCGGTTCATGAACTGGTGGCACATTGGAATCAAATGCGGCCTAAAATGAAAAAGTTCAACGATATTTTTATTAGCACCTCAGACCGACTCACTGTACAACACTCCTACAATGATGTTTTGAGGTTGTCCAAAGAGACTTACCATGCCAGTGAAGGTAAACAGTTTGAACATTTGTCAGCATGAAACCTTTTAAAAGATTAGCCAACTTGGAGGTTTTAGTTTTATTTATTTTTGTAATCTTAGATTGTCATTTTGAATTTCTTGTAATTTAATGAATGTTTGTAATCTTAGAATGTGATTTCGAATTTCTTGTAATTTAATGAATGTTTGTAGACTTATTAAAACATAAGTTTCAAAATTAGATTGAAAGTTTATTTTCATAACAAAAGTTAATATTACATATGTTTGGGAAGGTCAACGACCTAATGTTCTGGTCAACGCCCTAGAAAAAAATAAAAATTTATTTACGTCGCCGACGACCGTAGACAAGTCCGTCAGTGGTGGCAGAAGGTCGCCGACGACCGTTGTAGCAGCTACGGTCGTTGTCGGCCATGTGTGGTCGTTGTCGGAGAGGTAGGGGCGCCGACGGTCATTGTAAAAACACGTGTCATGCGCTCGTTGGGTGTGACTAGACGGTCGTCCCGACAACCTACGACGGTCGGCGACGACCGTCAGAGGTGGCTATGGGGAGGACGGCGACGACTTTCTTGTGGCCATTTTGGGGACAAAAAGGTCAACGGGGGCCATTTTCGTCCTTTTCCTAATTTTTTTTTGGTTTATTGTTGTTGGTAGAGTTAAAGATGCTTGTCATGTATGTTTCCTCCTCCTCCTCCACCACCACTGCCGACTCCACTGGCGGTGTTGTTTTTGCGGTTGCTTGAACTTGTTCAGCATTCCAAAAGTCTTTTAACAATTTTCCATGTTCATAGACCCAATATCTTTACCAATTCCACTCATGGTGTTTTGCAGCTCATCAAAAGTCAATGAATATATTGACCCATGTCATGCTTTTTTTTCTGAACGACAATTCATAAAAAAGGCGAAAACCACTAGCAAGAAGCTAGAGGAGGCCAACACGGAACATTATAAAGAAAAAGAGAGCTAATCGTTCCATGAAACTGAACGGGACTCACAACGATTAGAAAACCAAATAAAACTCCAATTTTTATATCAACCACCACATGACTAATGGAGGGCCTTCTGTTGTCGAAAATCGCCTTGTTTCTTGGCATCCAAATGCACCAACACACCGTGAAAAAAATAGTATTCAACACCTTAGCGAGAGACGTCGATATACCAGCCATCTTGTGTAAATTCACCACGTCTTCCATCGAGAACACAAAGACCGGCAGTATATGACACCATTGGGCTAATAGTTGCCATACTAAATGCGAAAATGTGCAAGCGATGAAAATGTGGTTCGATGTTTCATCATCGTCCATGCATAAAGCACACAGGCCATTACCGATCGGAATGTTCCTCCTCATAAGGCCGTCTTTTGTCGGCAACCTACCGAGCAAAGCGCGCCAAATCAGAATGTTAATTTTAGCCGGCACCGTTTTGCACCACAGGAACACATCCGTATTACCCTTAATCATACCATGACTAATAACCCTTATGAGAGAGTGAATCGTGAAAACACCCTCGCTGTTCTCAGCCCATTTCCAAGTACCATTCGAGATGAACATGTAATTGTTTAATATGAAACCGTTTTCCTCAATATTAGACTTAGTGCGATGAATAGCTTTCCATGCCCCACTTATAGACGAAAGGAGGGGAATAATGGAGTGATTATATTTCCTGGAATGGGTGCATGATATAACTTTACGCCAAAGCCGATCTGGTTCCATGTTATATCACCATACCCACTTGAAGAGCAAACATTGGTTAGACTTTTCCAACGGTTCGAGGCCTAAACCATCATCCTCCTTAGGTCTTAACACTTGATCCTAGGCCACCCAATGAATTTTGGACTTATCCCCGGTGCCTCCCCACAGAAAATTGAATCGAATCTTCTGTAAAATGCTAATAACGTTTTTAGGTGCCCGATACAAGGAGATATAGTATGTTGGGAGGCAATCCAACACACCTTTGATAAGAACTAACCAACCCCATTCGACAAGTGTTTAGCCTTCCAAGAGGAAAGACGATTACAGAATGTGTCAATGATTTTGCTCCAATGTTTTTCAAGTACATGTTAGCGCCCACATTTAAGCCCAAGTAATCAAATGGGAAATCTTCAATTTTACAACCAAGCATAGCCGCCTCGGCAACAACCTCCGAGAGTTAACATTGACCCCGGTCACCCCGCATTTGTTGAGATTAACATGAAGACTCGAAACCAGAAAGAAGCTCCATAGAAGGCGTCTTAAATTGAGAAAGTTGCTATCCGACCATTTGCCTAGAATCATCACATCGTCAACAAAAAGAAGATGTAAAATAATTGGGCCGTCATTTGGAAACTTGATGCCATGAAAAATCCCCATAGACTCGGCTTTGGATATGATCCAGTGAAAGACCTCCATCGCAATAATTAAGAGATAAGGGTGTTGGGTCCCGTGAGGGACTCTTTAACTGTCAGGATCGATCTAAAGCTCATCAAACACATATCATGTTAAACCTCGTGCTTGAA
>JBCNJP010011233.1:0-17598 GCA_039602395.1 Deinandra increscens subsp. villosa
TAAATGTTTATTGTATAAGGATATTAGAGTAAATATTGTTTCTCATTGTAATTATATATAATTAAGTAAATTAATAAGAGTGCAAGGTTTGAGTCCTAACATGGTATCACCGATCGATCCTGCACCTCAACCCTAATATTTTATGTGCCCCCTCTCTCTCAACCCTAGCCGTCAGCAGTCTTATGCCACCCTATTTCCTGCCCCGTTATTTATTATCTTTATCAATTATTTGATTAAATATTAAAACCTTTTTATTAATGAATCAATTTTTTTAACTAAATTCTTGGAATCTTTTTTGTTTTAAATGATTTTAATATTTTACTTTATTTTATGAACTTCTATAAAATATTCAAATAATTCATATGATAGTTCATCAATAAATTGTTCATATACTTTACTGGTCTCTATATTTTTTAATAAATCCCTCCAAAACCAACAAATTTTCGGATGATAACTTGATAATTCGGATATCCGAAATTTTCGGATAAATCCCTCCAAAACCAACAAATTTTATACACCCTTTCTCCTAAAAAAAAAACCTCTAGTTTCTTTCTCAAAAAACATGAATCGCCATCACCCACGCAAATCCTCCACCACCCTAGATTTGTATTTTTTTAAAAAGAATTGAAGAATAAATGTTGGTTTTTTTTAGGAATTTGGTAATTTTTTTTATTTTTAAGACTTTGTAATTTTTTTTAATCTAATGAATTGTTTTATGTTTTTATTTTATATTAAATGTGTTTGTTTAATTTTATTTGTTTTAGATTAAAAAGAAAATGAAAAAAAAATATTTAATCCATGTCTAAAACCATGACTAAATGAGCATACCCCCTACAAAATCATCATTCTACATTAATTTTCTCTCTGCTATTGGCATCATCCTATTGGTCCAATTTGATGCCTAATACATCATTGAAATAAGCATACCCCCCACCCTCATATGGCCTACTCTCCGCATCTTCTATTGTCAATATGTACTTAAGCAGTGTTTTCAATTATTATCTATGTGTTTCAGGCTAGCAAATGAAGGTTGTTATGATTACAAATGCTAATTGGAGGTGAGATCATCCACACAGCCAGTTGTATCAATTCCATTATGCCAACGTTATGGTATAGCTACAATCTTGGTGTGTGTGTGATTGGGAACCCTAGGCTCCGTCTGAACAACGTGTGTTTTGGTGTGTGTTAATGGGCCATGATCAAGGTTGAGGGGTTGGGGTGGTCAGACGGATATGGGGACTTTTTCGTGATGGCTTCATTCGTTTCGTGTTGGGTGTGTAGTTTCTTCGTGTGTGTGGCATATTACTGGGTGTATAGCAGGTCTATCAAATTTATGATTGAAGGGAGACAATGTTGAGAATCCATGGGTGGGGGTAAATAAGGTGATGGCTAAAAGGTATGGGTTACCAGACATCAGTGGATAGCAAAGGAGAAACTTAGAGGCAGAAAAGAACTCAGGCTTAAGGTGGGGGTCTTATGCCAAGGGCTGCAAAAGGAATCCTAGGCAATCGAAGTTCCAAGGTGGTTGGGTGAGAAGTAATTATGGAATATATAATAAGCATTAAGGTGGAAAGGTGTACTTGGATCTTGGGGGTGCTTTAGTGATGCAATAGTATGTAGGGGATAATTTTTGTCGAAATAGGTGGGATGTAATGTTTTATTCTCTGTTTGTTGTAACCTTTGTGCCAGTTTGCTTGCTGGCTTGTTATTAATATAAGATTGCTTGCGGTTTAAAAAAAACAAATGCTTCAAGAGAAAACTTAGGTGGCGTTTGGTTCACCGAATGTAATGTAATTGGAATTGCAAAGTTTTCCTTTTAAAGTTGTGCTTACGTTGGGTAAAGAAGGAGTTTGAAATACAATGAATTCCTTTAATCAATGGAATTTAGAAATCCTTCACTTTAACGAAGGAAAGTTACATGACCTCAAATTCCATTGATTAAAGGAATTCATTGTATTTCAAACCCTTTCCTTACCCAACTTAAGCACAATTTTAAAAGGAAAACTTTACAATTCCAATTACATTACATTCCGTGAACCAAACGCCACCTTAAAGAAGCAATAAATACACTCAAGATGTTTTTGTATGTGTTTTGAATGTACTTAAGCAATCGAGGGCTCAACTGTTAAATCTCGGTATTGACTTTGATATTAGTTGCATTGTTTGACAAACATTTATTTCAACTTAAACCCCACATCGAAGCGCAAGTTGTTCATTTTGTACAATGATCCATGTAGTAAAGAATTAGTAAAGAACTCTTATTAAATTGCAAGCGCCTATGATGGAACTATTTTTTTACTCGAGTTTGTATTTAATTCTATTGATGTTGAATAAGAGTCTACAGAAAGGAAATCCTAGAAGGCTAAGGACTTGCACATTTTGTAAATTTTTGTTATATAATTATGTAACTGGTGATGGCTTTCAGTGATACTTTTATCATATTCATGTTTTTTATTGTGATTGAATTTTATGTAATATGCTTATTGAACTTGCTAACATTTTGCTCCCATGTTGTTCTAATTGTGCATACCATTAAGCAATAGTTCATTATCATTATTACTTTTTTAAATGACAGTCGTGAGATGCACGAGTATAAAAAACTAGTCTATTATATTAGAACACATATGTATAAACTCAAATTATATTAGTTTGATGATAAAACTATAGCCATGTATAAACTCAGATTACGAGAATAATTTCAAATTCACGTAACGGTAAAATACAAATACAGGTAACAACAAAAGAACAATAGATCCGGCTTAAAAAAACACATACAAAAGGGTTAAAATATAAAACGCTAAATTTGAATTAGGGTTTATTCGGTTGTAGAATCATCAAGGAAATCATAGATCAAGAAACCAAAATTCAAGAAATTGCCATCGAAGTCGATATTGGACATGAAATTGCCGCCAAGACGATTAAGAATGGAGCCATCAAGAAATTGCCATTGAACTGGAAGAGAACCAGATGTTTGACTGGGAGTCTATTTTCTCCTGGGAAAGTGTAGCGAATGTTGTCGAGGGCACTCCAGGAGAAGGTAGTGCTGATATAGCAAGTAGAAATTGAGTTGCAGTCACAATTACAGAGGATTTCCTTGTGGTTAAATTGGAAAAAGGTGAGGAGTTATACTCCATATGCGCCGAAGCCTTGAAAACAATGAAGAAGTTACCTTGTGATCATGGTTTTCACATCAAGTGCATAGATGCCTAGTTTTCCTACAAAACGACCTGTCCAATTTGTAGATTTCAGTTGGCTCGACTGGGCAATAGTGTTCAAATATTTTCTCAAGGTATCCCCATCTTATTTATTTTTTGTTGATTTTCATTCATGTTAAGTTACCTATTCTTGTTGAATATATGTGTTAATTTTCTATACCGAAAGAAGATTCTCAATGTCTTTGTAATGCTAAACGTAAATATACCTAGATGTCTTTACCTGTGATATTTATTGATGAGTATATTGAGATGCCTTTTATCTGTGTTTTATGTGGCTTTCTTTGTGTTGTTTTATGATGACATGTGTTGGCCTTCTTTCTGTGTTACCTTAGCAGCTCCTATTTAGGTGATGCCTTATTATAGACAAATATTATGAAGTAGTTAAGGTATATTTAGGTGACGCCTTATTATAGACAAATATTATGAAGTAGTTAAGGCATCAGGAGTGCGCATAGGAATAATTGATATTTTTTGGGATCGTAGGCTATTGTGTCACAATTAGCTCTTGATGTTACATAGTTCGCTTTTTTAAGATCTTAAACTTCATATTTTCTTAATTAAAAAATCAATTACATATTTCTCTTTTTCTTAATAAATTACCCATAACTTAGGTTTAGTGTAATACCACCACCGCATGGTGTGGCAAGGGTAGTTTGGCATGTGGGGTTCACTAAGTATACCATGACAGCTCTGTCATGGCGCCATAGATTTGAGTAGAATGCGGTGTTTAGAGGCCACTCAACCTCTCCCCGCATTTCTCTCTCTCTATCTTTTTCAGAAGAAAGTGAAGAATGATATATGATAAGTATTACATAGTGAAGGGTGATATGTGACGAACATGGTTGCAAAAGTTACTTGGCGCTTCGAAGTCGGTCGACTGGGGAGTTGTAAGCACCCGTCCAAGTTAGGAGAGTAGTAGGCATAGGAGATGAGTACTTGATCGCCTCAAATGAGTTTTACAACAATAATGATGAGTATTACGTAGGTAAAACGTAAAAATAAAACTGACCATATGACGTTGGCTAGCGTTGAAACAAGAAAGATATAAGAAGATTATTACATTTAGCCAATATCTAGAATGAGAAATGCTATTTGGGATGTGAGGAGCTCTAAATGAAAGCCCTCATATTTATAGTTACAATTCTCTGAGACTACTTTCTAGAAATTCACAATGTTTAGATGATTTGTAATTTAATATAGAGATTTTTACCATGGAAATTTCATGAAACATATAGCTTCGATCAATCCGATTATTTCTAGAACTTTTTATAGTTTTGAAACATAAAAAAAGTGCTATCAAAATCTTCGGTAAGTCGATAACTCATAACTACGATTTAAAGTTTAAGCAAGACATGGCAAAGTGAACTGAGGGCATGAAGTATGCCGGTGTGTGTTTGATGGTGAGTCTGCCAGGTAGACATCTACTGGACTCACATGTGTGAGTTTAGTACGAGGGGTATGGTGGTGTGGTGTGGGTTGTGTGCAGCTCAGAGTTCGTATTATTTTATTAAATACTTAATTGAAATAATTAGAATGGATGTGATTGGTTAAAGAAATAGATACTAACGCCGTTGGAATTCACACGGCACCAACACACGCCACCGCCGTTGGAATTCTCACGCCGTTACGATTACAAGTCAACTATTGGCGAGTTTGTCTAAGCATGAGCTACATAAGCTTCTAATCTTCGGTGCTCGTAACTAAGCGTGTCCAAGTATCCAACCTTAATAGATACCTGAAAAAATGCTTAAAAGTGTCAACTAAAAAGTTTATGATTTCGTAAATTTAAGTAACAAATAAGAGGAAGTTATAAGTTTCTGCGTAAGCAATAAGTATTAAGAAATTGTTTTGCAATATTATGATTTGTGAGACACATGACTAATCCACGAACGTGCCAGTCCGAATACTACTATCATTTACCTATCTGGCAAGTTAATGAGTTTAATGGTTGTGTGAATAAATGTTTCTGGAACTTTATTATACTATTTAATAATACATCAAAGGCATCCAATTACCTAACGGTGGTCCCAATATCTCTCACCTATTTTTTGCCGATGATGCAATCTTCCTTAGTGACACCTCATTGTCGTCGCTTGCTAACCTTACTAGTGTGCTAAGTTGGTTCAACCTCTCTTCCGGATTATCGATCAATCTTCATAAAAGCATGCTTTATGGAATTGGGCTAAATGATTTTCGTCTTAATCTTCTTGCCTCCTCCATTCATTGCCAAACTGGATCCCCACCTTTTTCCCATTTGGGCCTCCCAATTCGGTTGAACATGAGCCGCGTATCCAATTGGGAGAGGGTCTCGGATAAAATCAAGAAGAGGCTTTCCTCTTGGAAAGAAAAGTCTCTCTCTTTTGGTGGTCGTTCAACCCTTATCAAATCGGTTCTTGGTTCCCTTCCTATTTATTATCTCTATTTGTTTCGAGCTCCTCTTCATTCTTTACGGAATATGGAATCTCTAAGGCGTAAATTTTGTTGGGGAGGGGAAAATAAAATTTCTTGGGTTGCTTGGGTTATCATGTGTGCTTCCAAGAAGAACGGGGGGATGGGATTCGGATCTCTTCATGCTATGAATCTTGCTCTCCTCGTGAAATGGCTCTATAAGTTTAAGGCCGAGCCCTCCAAACTTTGGGTGCAAGTGATTAAAGCCATTCACTCCTCCAATCGTGCTTGGGACTCTTTTCCTTGCAAACATTCTATTGTTGGTCCTTGGAAGAATATAATCAAGGCTTGCTCGGATTTAAAGGCGTTAGGAGTGGACGCTTTTAAAAAAATTCGGTGTTGGGTGGGTATTGGGTCTTCGGCCCAATTCTGGATTGATAATTGGTCTGGGCTCGGCCCATTAAAAGACATTTACCCGCTGCTTTTTCTCCTAGAGACGGACAAGACTTGCAAGGTTATGAACAGGCTCCCTCTTTCCCCGCGTGCGCCTTTCAGATGGTCTTGGGGGGGTCTGCCTATACCGAGCTTTGCCTTATAACCGGTCGATTCTTGTGAGGCCTCCCTAATTGGCTTTACAGTCGCTGACTCCCCAGATTTTTGGGGGTGGGACGTAGGCACAAAGACTGATTTCTCGGTTAAGAATGTCCGATGCGAGGCCGAGAAGTTCTTGTTGGGCTCCTCTAATCTCTCTTTTATGTGGTCCCATTGGCTCCCGCTAAAGGTGAATGCTTTTGCTTGGCGCGCTGGAATGGATAAAATTGCATCTAAGGTTAATCTCTCGTTCAGAGGGTTAAATTTAGATACAACTTGTGAGGGTTGCAATTTAAGCCCGGAGACTTCGGACCATCTTCTTCTGTCTTGCCCTCGTGCCCAATATATTTGGGCCATCGTTTTGCAATGGTGCAAGGTTCCGCCAAATCCTCCCTCCACGGTTCGCGAGATCCTTACTCTTCACAACTCATGGGGCCTCTCCAAACCTTTAAGCCAAATTATCCATTACATCTTGCTTACGACTCTTTGGTTCATTTGGAAGACTCGGAATGACAAACACTTCAACAATCGGCTTAAAAGAATGGATGAGATCGTCGGAGACATTAAGTTTTGGTCCTTTACTTGGACCAAAGTTAGGGGTAAAAATCGGTTAGTTGATTGGTCGAATTGGTGTAATTTCAATTTCCCCTTGTAATTTGTCTAGCTACTTGCTAGTTTTTTAATCTATTTCTCTGCCTTTCAAAAAAGGAAAATTGGATTTTAATAATACGAATTATTACTCATTGGCCGATAATAATACGAATTATCATGTTGGCATACAATAATACCAATTAACCAATCCAGTCTCTAGAATGATACACCGTCTATTTCTGCTTAACGGTGTTAATCAGTTGCACACGTGGAACCTGACGTGGCCTAGTAGTTTGCTGACGTGGCTTGATTTGGAGGGTTCCACGTGTGTAAGTGATTAACACCGTTAAGCAAAAACAGACGGTGTATCATTCTAGAGACAGTATTGGTTATTGGTATTATTGTATGCCAACCTGATAATTCGTATTATTATTTGCCAATGAGTGATAATTCGTATTATTTAAATTCAATTTTCCTTAAAAAAAAGATTTAATAATACATTTGAGCAGTAATTGTCTTTTTATATTAAATTTTAAACTTTAAGGGGGTACTAAAACTATTTTTTTCCAATTACGTTATTAAATATAAAAAAATATTTAAATAATCAATTTCTGTTTAACTAAATTCTCATAATCGTTTTTTATTTTAAATAATATTACATTTACTTTATTTTAAAATTTTTGTTAACTTTTCAAATTTATATGATACTTCATAAATAAATTGTTCACATACTTTACCGGGAAAAAGACGAAAATAGCCGGTTTGACCACGGTTGGATGATAATAGCCGGCAACCACGGTCGTCCTGGCTGCTCAACCACGGTCGGTCGACCGTCGGATTCCACCAATCAGCTCGTGCCACGTATGTATTGGCGACGGGCAGCACGACCGTGCGTCTGGTTGCCACGACTGGCAAACATTCTCTCTGCAACGGTTGGCCCGACCCTCTGACACCGGTCGGGGGCGCGACGACCGTAAAAAAATATTTAATTTCGAAAAGAAAATATAGATGGTCGTCCGACCGTGACATACACGGTCGCTCTCGGGGAACCCATGGTCGTCCGACCGTTTAACCAAGAAAAATTGTTTGTAACTCTTTATTACAAACAATAATATATAATAAATAATCTTCTCATTTTTACACCTATAAATACCACACAAACTTCACACATTACCACATAACTCAAACTCACACAACTCACAACTCTCTACATTTTTAATGTAGAATGAGTCGTTCAAGTACTAGTTAATTTTAATTTTGAATCAACCCGAGCGTTACCAATTTTTTTTCTTCAAATAATGGTATTAAGATACAAACTATATAGGTATAATTAACATTCTCACAAAAAAAAATGTTAATTCCAACTACCGTTTTCCATTCGCAAAATTAACGGTTTACTACCGTTTACCAAAACGCATCGAACCATCAACAATTACAACCATCAACCAACCAGTGTTCAAAACATAATCGAAAAGAACCGCCAAAATTCCCTCGTAAGTATATAGGATCTCATGTAAGAAATCATACAAAACGAAGAATTCTTACCACTATAAAAGAAGCGTAAAACATTTGAAGCCCAATTTTCTTTACTTTCAAAGTTCCAAACTTGTTTCTCAACAGGTGGTGGAATTTCGTCAATGCTTTCAAATGAGTTAGAAGAAGATTCGATTTAACGGGTGTTTCTTTTTTTTCGTCTTGATGACATTATTTTATTTGGATTTGATAGTTGTGTATGTATGAAGTGATAGGGTGAATTACCTCCTATTTATAGAGTTAAAATAAAGTGAGTAAAAGATATAAAAAATAAAATAAAATAAATAAAGATAACTTGTACAAAATTAAATTAAAAATATAAAGAATATTTTATTTTTTATTTCAAAAATAAAAAATAAATATCACGGTCGGGCAACTTTGGACACGGTCGCCGACGACCTTCGCCTACACGACCGTATAATTAAACGAATTTATAATTAAAAAAACGGTCGTGGTGACTCCGACATGGCTGTCAAACGGTCGACCCGACCGTTGCAGAAAGAATTGAGGCACGGTCGTTGAGGGACATCGTGCGGTCGGACAACCTTGGACACATGAATATCCGACCGTGGATTGATGAGGTGTCATCTTCTGATTCGCTCAGATGCACGGTCGGACGACCATCTACGGGGGGTGCTAGGCGACCGTGATAATGGCTATTTTGGTCCTTTTTTTTAAAAGTAAGGACATTCTCGTCCAACCGTGGTCAAACCGGCTATTCTCGTATTTTTCCCTACTTTACCCGTGTCTGTGATGGTGTTGTGTTCCCCATTACATTACGCGGACACCCCTCTAATCTATATAACCCATATATAAATACAATTATTTATGTCCAAAATTAATAAAAGCTTACTTTTTTCACTAAAAAAAAATTCAACGTCCTTTAGATTGATTTTTTTTAATGGTGATATCAGATCACTGATGGGGGCATTACACCACCCACCCGATCATCTCCACTCATAGGATGAAAAAGACTAGGATGTCCCCTATGGGGAAGCTCGTACATCAGCCCTGCTTTCAACAAATACACCAGTTCTCCACTCATGGGATGAAAAAGACTACGATGTCCCCTATGGGGAAGCTCGTACATCAACCCTGCTTTCAACAAATACACCAGTTCTCCACTCATGGGATGAAAGAGACTGACATGTCCCCTATGAGAAAGCTCGTAAATCAGCCCTACATTTAACCAATACATCAGTTTAGGGGGAAACTGGACCACTACCAGAAAACCCCCTATGAGAATTGAACCCCTGACCTGTAAGTCAGAAACTCAATCCTCCCCTATATACCATTGAGACAATTGCTTGTTGGTTTTTAGATTGATTTATATTCCTAATTTTTTACTATTGCAGCCTGCAGAGTGCAGAGGCTCTCACTTGCCATAATTAATTTTGACTTGGTATGACTCGATCTTAATCAAACAATGCGTCCTTGGCTAAAATTCGATTTTATGCACCTCTGCTCACAACTCATTTCTTCAACTTACCACCAACATACTTTTGTTCATGCTTCAATGTTTCTATCATTTATATACAATAATGTACTATTAGAGTTATCAACAACAATAGTAATTAAGATCCTTACATGTTACCACGGTTAACAACATGTTATTTGCTATGCAAGTTTCCCAAATAATAACCTGTTTTTAAGCCCTAGTTTGATCCCCAGACATTTTTCGCGTTCATAATTAAATCGGCTCATACAATCATACACTTTACATCTTCTAACTTGTATTAATACTCAACACGACAACTCGTGTAATTCTAAGTTATTATCAGATGACGCCCCAAAGATATAATTAGTTGACATGTTTTATTATTATCATTTTATTTTTCTTATGAAATTTCATTAATCGTTACGTGTTACTTATTCTTTTGTAATAGGTGTAATCTTTCACCCAACAAATACAACCATACAAATATCACGCGAGTTAGCAGTTAGCCAGTTAGCACTCCTGGGTTCTTCCTGTATTGGTTCTGTAGTTAAATACGATTAAACTAACATCAAGCCCGTCTAGCTCAGTTGGTAGAGCGCAAGGCTCTTAACCTTGTGGTCGTGGGTTCGAGCCCCACGGTGGGCGCATTTTTGTTTGAATCATTTATTTCTTTATCAAAAATAGTAACTATATATATATTCAGTATTTCAGTTCATTGTCGACTAGTTTATGTAAATAGTCAATTATGGATTTATTAAATGATGATTAAACTATAAAACTTTAAACCCATAATAAATTAATTAATAACTTGTTCAATTTTCATGGTGTTGCATATTGTTTCTTAATATATTTTTTCTCGTTACACCTATGTATATATATTTTTTATACAAATGTTTGTGTTTGATTTAAATCGTGAATGATTAAATTACAATAAAGTGACAGATAAACGAGCAAACAGTTATGCGGTAACCCCATTTTGAATAGCAAAAGCGATCTTAATAAACACAAAACTATGATTTTGAAAAGAAAAAAAAAGTATACTTGACCTTATGCTAGAGCAAGTCTATTGTGTTAAGATAATGTGTGGTTATAAGAAACAGTTGCATTGATAAAAAACGTAAAGAAAATTCAAATAAAAAAAATATTGCACAATGACGTTAAACTAAAAATAATAGAGAAAATGAAAAAGAAAACTAATACATTAATGCGAGAGTGTGAAATTCAAACGGCATGAAACATAAAAGAAAGTTAAAATAAAATTAATAATCTAGCTATATGAGGTTACCACGTGACACCCAACCGTTAGACCCATTTAAATAGCAAAATCGATCTTACTAAACACAAAATTTTAATTTTGAAAAAAAATATATAACTTGACCTTATGCTAGAACAAGTCTATTGTGTTAACCTTATACTTGACCCACTAACACAAAACATCAATTCATTACGAATGTATGTTAACGATTATCCCCATGGCCATGGGTTTAAATATTTTATGTTCCCAACTTTGGACCCATATTCCCCATTTATCCTCACACATCACTACACGCTAATATCATTGATAATGACAAATGCTTGAGTTACATTAAAATCTATACAAAATCACTCTTTTATGATAGAGTTCATTACATTTTCGTCCCTATGTTTTTTCTAAATTATAAGGTTCAGTCTAAAAGTTTCTTTATTTGTATTTCCGGTTTCGTGATTTGAAACACATTAACGGTTTAAGTTGAGTTTAGTACACTAATATAATCTGCCATCCTCATGTTAATTGAATAAAAGAGTAAGCTATGATTTTTAATGTTTTATCCCCTTGGTTTGTCAAAAACAACCTTTTCGGTCTAAACTTTAAAATAATTTATTACCACATGATTTTCTAATCCATGTTTTTTTGTCTCCTCCCATAGAACATACAAATAGACTTTGATATTTTAACAAGGAGTAAACTACTCTTTGGGCTACTATAAATTAAATAATTTAATTTTTTAGAACAAAATAATCTTCTAACATATCAACTCTGAACTCTAATATTCAATTTCTTTTAATATTCTGTCCTATATGACGCTCTTAAAGACCAAAATAGTTATACAAAAAAGAATGAAACATCAAGAGATATAACAGTTAAATGAACCAATTATTAGGGTTGATACATAAAAGTTTTGTTGAGTTAAAAAGGTTAAATCGTATAAACCATAAGAGCCAAAATAGTAATCTACCCTAAATATATTTGGTCGTTAAGAATTCTTTTTGTTGACTTGTAATTTACCATCTTTATCAAAACTCTTTTGACTATAAATTTTATACATTTTAAATAGATAAGGTAATTTGATACGTAGTTAGAAATAAGCATTTGATAGTAAGAAAAAGTTAAAAATAAACATTTGATACTTAATACATGTAGGACCTATACAATTAAACAATATTATCACCAATAACAAATATCACAATAGATTTGACGTGTCATAAATGGTCACCAATACGGCCGCCCAATACGGCCGTCGACAATTTGGGAAACATTGGATTTTCGTTATCAATGAAGTTTGTTAGATTGCCTCTATATAGAACACGAGAAAGTTAGTTGAGGGACGTAAACTGCCAATAACAAAAACCACAAGCCGTAAAGCAAACTTTTGAGAAAAACATTTCCAGTCCAGAACAATCTAGAATCACAAACTTGTACACCATGCATAAAATGCTGCACCATGTGTAGAAATTAAAGCTTTTTGATCTGGATCATCGATTTTACTCATCTGGTGGTAGATAAGAGTGAGGTTCCTGCAAACCAAAAAAATTAATAAAAACCCACCCAACATTCCCCCATTTATTACGTCCGTTCCAGATTTTTTTCAAATCCCCAATTTTCAATTTCTAAGGTTTCTCCCCATCCGAATCTCAAATTAGGGTTTCCAATTTCAATTCCCCAATCTCAATTCCCCAATTTCATCTTTCAATTCTTCGATTGTGATGGCGGTTTGCGATGTGGTGGTGCGGAATTTGACGATGCTGTACCTGGCGGTGATAGCGGCGATCAAGGGGTACGGGCAGGTGAGCGGGCGGAGCTACGGCGGCGTATCGGTGCTGATTATATCGACGACGGCGGTCGGAGTTTTGTTGCTCGGAGCTTTGACGTGGGATGTGTCTCGGAAGGCGGCGACGTATGCGGTGGTGACACGTGTAGGGGATGAGGTGGAGCACGTGATGTGTAGAGGGGGAATCTGTTGGCACGGGGTCGCCGTGAAGTCGCCGGCGTCGCAGCTCCGGTTCCGGCTTCCGCAACGTCAACAGATCAACGGTCAATAAAAACAGGAGGAAACGAAATAATAATGTAATGTAATATATAAAATATAAAATATAAAATGTAAAATGAAAATTGATGTGAGTAGATATATTGTAACATCATTGGTTTAATGGAAAATAGATTTCGGCTTCACCTATATCGTGATTATAATCAATATCTAGTAAATTTTAATTTTAAAGAGTTCAATTTCTGTAAAAATATCTCTGAATGCAACGTGCTTTCAAAACTAGTTACGTGTAACCGTTAATTGCCGTTCAAAAAGAAAAAAAAAGTACGTGTAACCGTTATGCATATTATATTTACAATATTGTAGCAATCACACCAACCGACGCATCATTTAATATGATATTTGGTAATTGAAGAGATAAATTTTTCCTAGTATTCATTTAATATGATATTTGGTAATTGAAGAAATAAAATTTTCATATTATGATTAGGAGTAAAGTGATTCGATTCACTCGCAAATAAGGTTATTATAAATAATCGTAAAATATTTAATTAAAAGTGAAAATTTTGAGATCTCTTTTATTTTAACGGCAATTTGGCTCAGCGGTGTATCGGAACTGGTTACCCTGGACCTACCCACTGTCCCGAGTCCAAACCTCATAGCGAGGGAACCCGGGAGTGCCCCCCATTTGCACCATCAGGCGGGAACCGGGCAAGCCCGTAAACCCTCCTTTGTGACTCAGGATCAAGCAAGCTCAATCATTCATTGTCCACCAATATCTCACAAAATGGTGTGAGTGAGACTAGAACTTGGGTCTATTCAACCACAAGCTTAGAATTTTAACCACTACACCAACTTTGCTTGATAAAATTTTTTGAGATCTCGTATGAGCCAATTATCTTTTATTTATAGACTTTTTGTGCTGCTCTATTCACATTTGTCGCATATGCATTCCTAACCACATCCATTCCAGATCTTGACCTTGAAGCCAAGTTGAATATCTATATCTCCAACGACTAGAATTCACCATATATGTTAAAGACTAAAACATCCGATAGACATGATAACCGGTAAAATACATAGTATCATCAACATTGTAACAATCATAGCAACCGACACATCATTTAATATCATAGCAGTCATAGAAACCAACACATCATTTAATATAATATTTGGTAATGTTTAAGGAATTTCTTTTAACAGCCAACAAAAACTATGTTAACAAAGCTATCAAGGCGGTAGATAAAAGTTTAAAACACCAGGAAACAAAATTACATAATTATTGCCTCAATCACACGAGGCTCAGAAACGGAAACTCGATTGAAAGCCCATTGATTCCCCATCTGCCATAGACACCACATCGTTGATTCCATAATCAAGTTAACTATCTTCTTCATCTTTCAAGAGCAAGATACATATCTGTGAATTTCGACAAGGTCTCTAACCCCAAAAACAAAGAACTTGGTTACCTTGCACCACTGCATAACCGTGCCCATACTGACTAAGAAAATTGGCAATCAAAGAACAAATGCTTAACTGTTTCGTCTGGCCTTCCACAAATTGGACATAGTTTGAACTGCATCTGGACCCTTTGATCATTAAGAGCTGTCAAGGTTGGTAACCTATTTAAGCCTGTCCTCCAAGCAAGAAACGAGACCTTTTTTGGCACCCAACTATTCCACTCGAATTTGAACTCAGACACCGAGTTTTGGATGACTTGTATTTTCTCCTTAATACACATGACTGTGAACATGCCTGAATCATCCAGCAACCATCACCATCTATAATCACACCCCTGCAAGTTAATAGAATTGAGTAACATCATTAGTTGGTTGAGAGTCGTCAATTCCAACTAAGTTTCAGGAGGTCTTTTTCAATAAAATTTCCAGCTTAGACAACTATTCCCGTGAACAATGCCAATTGAGTTTAAAGAATCATTTAACATATTAAACCAATGATAAATGTTATAATTTCCAATTAAAAAGTTAACATGTGGCGTCTCCTAGGGGGATGAATGTGGTATTCACTCGGTTAGACTTTGCTATTCAGAAGGGGCTGACAGCGCAGCTTGTTGCCCCTCTCCCTTGTACTTCGTGTTGAGTTGTAACCCTTGTTTATCAATCAATGATAAATAATAAACTAGTCAGTAGTAAAAAAAAAAGTTAGTGTGTTTAAATTTTGTAAAATACATATATGATAAAAGAGTAAATTATGGATATAGTACATGTGAATTTCACATATAGTCCTTAGATTTCATTTATTACGGGTACACTCCCAAGGTTTTGACAAATCGTTGTGGATTTCGTCCTTACGACTAACGGACTTTCAAAAAATCTGTTAACTTTTCTAAAATTCCTAATGCTAGGGCCAGAAATCCTGGTACTCGCAATCATGGTATTACATTCTGGTATCATACATCATCCTGGTACAGCTTAGCATCCTGGTGTGCTCATTGCAACTTAGGATATAAATAGCATCCTGGTATAATCCAACATGCTGAAGGACCTTAGCATGCTGACTTATTGTTACTAACCGTTTGCTAATTTTGTCACATGTTATTTGACCAGATACTACTTATAATGTTGAAATGAATTTGATAGGAAACTTCATCTTTATTTATTGTATGTATAAGCAAATTAGTTGTGTTAAACACATTCTAGCCAAAATTACGAGTCTTTTCATATTATAAAAGCATATAAATATAACCAACACTAAAAATTACAAAGAATAGAATTGATTTCCATCTTCACTCCAACATCTAGTCTCAGACGACCCAACCTCTTTGACTCGTTGACTTCCATGGCTTATTGATAAACCAACATCCTGGTATCAATTCTGCCGACCTACATATATGTAACTCGGTCTCAGTAATCATATATTATAATTGTTAAGATTAAAATTATAAATCTTTTCTTAAGTGTCATGATCTTGTTGATAAGGCCGGAGATATATTTTGAGATACTTTAAGAGCATCTATTATATTAGAGTTTATATATTTATTTGTATTTGTATTATACTAAAAAGTAATTATAATTTTCACATTATATTAAAAAATATAGATAGCTTATTAAAATAAGTATTGTAGTTAATAGTTATACTATATTAGTGTAAAACAATACAAGAATAATTGTAAAACTAATGTATCGTTATGGTCTATCTTATTCAGAGGTGAAATAGAATTTAGAGTTTCATTTAATTCCTAAAGTAGTATAATTATAAAACTTATTTATTAATTTTTATATTCTTTTAATAGTCATTTTGTTAGAAACAGACTTCTACCAAGGTGGTGCCCAACCACACCACAAATAAACAATTAGGTGTAGTTGAAAATATATTTATTAAAATAAGAGACTTTTAAAAACTTTATTTTCTTACTACTATTTTTATTGGAAAACAAATTTTTTATTTAAAAATATATCCTACTTATAATACATGTATTTAATAGATATTTTAAAGTATATATAGTAAACTGTACGTTTACATGAAATAACTTGTTTTAATATATACTTTAAAATATATATTAAATATTATAAATAGGAAATATTTTTAAATAAAAAGTTGTTTATCAACAATGAAAGTAGTGAGAAGATACAGTTTTAAAATTATCCATTTTAGTAAATATTTTTTAACTATACCTATTTGCTAAAATCAAATAAGTTTTATAATAATTATACTAGTTTGGAAAAAAAAAACTTAGAATATTTAGAAGGTCAATAGGTCATGAGAGTGAATATACCAAATGAGTAGAAATACATACCTAGATTTGGTCTTTGTAGGCATACTTCTACCTTTACTCTTATGCTTTGATCCTTTGGTGTTATTATTACTACTACTAAAACTATTACTATTTGAACACATCCTCAACAAGCTTTGAGATTTCTTCATACCACACGAAATCGGATTGAACATCTTGAGCATGAAGACCCCGGTATCCAAGCTAACGCTTCTTGAAATCGGACGTTCTTGCTTACTCGCCTTTCTATTCTTCAAACCCGTCTTCAAATCACTCTTATGATCAACTAACGTTTGTTGTTTCTCAAGATCATCGATAACAATATCTTTTAACGAAAGTTCTTGATAAGACTCGGGCAAGTTGTTCATCAGTTCCAAGATTTTGTTTCGCGCCTTTGTTGACCGCGATGAGCAGTTATAACCAGAATAACTCGTTTTTGGCTCGAAAAAAGGCGAGGAGACAAAAGGGTGGTCATCTTTATAGGGGTTTTCGCTATCGTTAGATTCGGAAATGGTACAAAATGTAAATTCGGTTAGTTTTGATCGAGATGAAGAATGAAGAGACATGTTGTTGACATGGTGTTCTTCAATTCCAGTCATGATTTGGTTGTAAGAACGAAAGATGGAGAAATAAGAAATCAATTGGTGTTTGTTATTTATAGGATTTTAAGATTGGCCCTTAATCGGGCTATCTTTAATTTGAAAATTGTGCCAAGAAGTTGTACATCGTGCATTAGCAGTCGTACAGTTGTGGGAATCAATTTTGTAAATTTTGGTTGGCACTTGTTTTCTTGAGTGCCTTGCTTGGTCAAAGTCATTGAGTCTTAAAAACATTCATTTGATGTTGACATTAGTTCAAAACAAT
>JBCNJP010011235.1:0-17575 GCA_039602395.1 Deinandra increscens subsp. villosa
ATATATATATATATATATAATATTCATAAACATATTTTGAATTAGTTTAACTTATTATAATTCACGTCCTATTTCAAAGGTTTTAAAATTTAAATCTCTAAAATATATCTTGAAAGTTGAAACGTTTCCTTCCTATTCACGATTCCATTTCTTTAGAAAAATTCAAATTTTAAATATTTTGGATGTTTATTAGTTCTATAATTATATAGTCATATATATTTGTATTTTTTACTATAATAATTTAAGTTTTTAGTAGTTTTGAAAATAAAACTAAAACATGTTTTTTTGGTTCAGTTTAAAATGAGTTTATTCAGTTGTGATTCGTATTTGATTCGTATTCGAATTCGAAAACTGAATACGAATCGAATCGAATTTCGAATTGGATTTCTATTTCGAATTCGAATTTGATTAGATTCGACGAATCTATTTCGAATTTGAATCGAATTTTGAATCCAGGTTTAAATAATTGAAATTCGAATAATTCGATTCGAATTACTCGAGTATTCGAAATTCGATTCGTTGAACACCTCTAATTGTCGGTGTTTAATTCTTTTCGTCTTTATTAATTTTAGATGTATAATTTTCCGTTTTCCTTACGTTTTATTTTTTGGTGTATAGTTTTTTGTGGTTCACATGTCGGTATTTTATATTTTTCATCTTTATTAATTTTAGATGTATAATTTTTTCGTTTTCTTCATATTACGTTAATTGTGTGCCTTTATTAGTCTCACTATAACACGCAACACGCGGGTAATTGAAAACTAGTTGTGCATGTGATAAAGTTTAAGAGGCATACATATCTTGGGTGATTTAATTATATAAATAAATTTATTATCGTTTTTACTACTTTTATAAATCAATGACAACATTTATGATCAAAAGTAATAATTATTTCATAATTTATTTTATTAGTCTACTTACTTTTTTTTTAAACGGTAAATTTGGATCACTGACAGGGGCATACTCACTCACCCGATCATCTCCAATCCCCATAGGAGGAAACTCACCATAGATGAGAAAACTCCCTGGCCTAGGGGTGTTCAAAACCGGATACCCGGAATTTCGGATATCCGAATTTCGGGTATCCGAAAATTTCGGATATCAATTTTCGTTGTCCAAGTCCAAGTCCGAAATTTCGGATATCCGAAATTTCGGATATCCGAAATTTCGGACTGGACTCGGATAGTTAAAACGGATATCCGAAAATCCAGTTTTTTTTTATAAAAACCACAATTTAACCAAAAAAACGACAAAACGACAAAACAAAAAAACATAGTCCAAGTCTTTAAATACAAATAAACATAAGTTCGACCTAAAAAAACGACAAAACAAATAAACATAGTCCAAGTATTCAATAATTCCTTATTTTTTAATATAAAATTTATTTTAATTTATTTAAATTTTCGGATACCGGGTATCCGAAACTTCCGAAAATTTTGGAAAATCTTGTCCAAGTCCAAGTCCGAATTTTCGGATATCCGAGTTTCGGATATCCGAAATTCCGGATATCCGAAATTTTCGGATAATTCGGATACGGAATTTCGGATAATTCGGATACGGATTCGGACTCGGATATTTTTGAACACCCCTACCCTGGCCTAATATGTAACCCCCATTTATTTGTTTTTTGTTACAAGTAGGACTTGAACCCAAAACCTCCAATTTATAATGTCTTGGGTACCTCCTCTAGCCAATCAAGCTAGAGATCATTGGTCTATTAGTCTACTTACTGATACACTAGAGTTCATTTTGTTTTAAATTGAACCGTCTATTTTACCATGACTAATTATAGAAGTGTTATGGAAAGTTATGGAGAATGCACCAATCAAACCTTCCCTTATCGATTATCAAGGCGGTTACACTACACCATTTTCAGACCCGCTACACTTTAATAGTAAAAGGTAACAATATATTATAACATACTAGTTTAATTAAATAGAAAGTTAATTTTGTCTAAAAGAACATGAACTAGTAGAACTTTGATTTGTGCCATAATTAAGAAATAAGAATAAAAGGCATATTAGTCTTAAAATAAAATAATACAAATAATGTTGTTTTAACGTAAAACAATACATATAGTTACAAAACACTAGAAATAACATTTGCATTATAAAATCAGTACATTTTAATGCAAACCAACACAATGTTTTATACTATTTTACTTAAAAAAAAAAACACAAAATTTGTTGTTTTAGTACAAATAACATGGAAACAATTGCTTTAACCCAAAAAAAAAAGTACAATACAAATCATGCAAATCATATTGTTTTAACGTAAAACAGTGCAAATAGTTACAAAACAGTACAGATAATTATAAAAACAGTACACTTTTTAAAAGAAAAGGATAATTTTAATTTTTTTATATATCATACTATACTCAAATTAAAGAGAAAAATGCTCGACTTTATTTTTATAAAAAATAATGTTATATGAAAAAACTATGTACATTTTAAAAAATTGGGGAAACTTAAAAAAAATCAACAAGAGAGGCTATACTAAAATACTCTTTCATCTCCTATTTTTCTCATATTTTATTGTACTTGAATTTCAACAATTCATTTATAAATTAATGGATCAGATCTCTTCCTATTCTTTTTAAGCAAATTGTGTTTTTAGTGGATACAACCCCTATATATACAAGTGATAAGAGAGCCATAGGGGATTCAAGGTACATTTTAATTCAACATGTCAGCTTATTTTTTTTTTCTTTCTGGAACGGCGGTATATATTAAATAAAAACAAAAAACTATCTCAATGTGAGTTAACAAAGTACTAATTACATCAAAAGGAAGAGATTAACAAATAACAAACCAAGCATATGAATAGAGAATGATGTTATCAAATAGTTCATCGTTTCGAGCTTCATTTGGTTGAAAAATAGTAGTGTTCCGGGTTCTCCAAGCAATCACCAAGAAATATAAATAATCAAAAGAATCGCGTCCTTCTTCAGTCGCGATAATCAACTATCTTCAACCGAATCAAAATACCCAAAGGCGTATCTGGAAATAAAAATCTACTTCAAGCCAAACCGAAATACGATCATAAATTTTGGAGATCACATTGCAAATACCAAAAAGATGTCTTGCCGACTCTATTTTAGATGAACAAATAGGACAAGAAATAACGGGAATATTAAACCCCCTATACAACAAGTTGATGCAATTAGATAAGCGATCTAAAAGAAGTTTACATACATGAATATTAACCTTTTTAAGCACATGAATGTTAATTATTCTTTTTCTTTGGTTATACTATCAGATACATATATACTTATTTTTACGTCGAGACATAGTTAGATGAAGACTTTACATCAAACCGTAACAAGACTAATAACGACATGTTTTACACGACTAGACATCCGAGTTAAAATTGTTATTTTTTCTCACAAACAGTTGTATTTTTATGGTTTTATGGGGCTTGGAATCTTTTATTATTGCTACATGTGATTGTATCATTGTATATCTTTTTGGTATTTTTTTCTTTAAAAGAAAAGTCTAGTCTACCAACCATGTGTTGAGTTTTTCATATATTAAAATCAATTTGATATTAATCTATTTACTTTAGGCATGAATTTTTTTCATAACATATACAACTTGAAAGTACAAAAATATATATTCCTAATAACTTTTAGTTATATGATTAGTACTTTTGGTAACAAGGTGTCCTTTATGTTATTTGTCAATCATATTTAGATGAAATTCCACATGTTTTCATGTGTGATTGTGTAAAGAACAAGAACATGAAAGAGAACCCACTATAGTTGGTTTGCTACATTTTTAGTTAGAATATTTACCAAATTTTAATAAAATTAGTTCAACTGAAATTATCAATAAAGAATATAAAATATTATATTTACTAACTAATAAAGAATTTTTTATTTTGAAATTTGCTGAGGAGAATGCAACCAAAATATAAGAATCAATCTTGAACCTTGAATCTTCTTGCAATAAATTAATAAATGAACTTAACTAATAAATCTATTAATTTAAGCCTAAATCTAATAATTAAACCGGTACTAAAATGAATATTAAAGCGACCTTTAATAATATCAAAGATCAACTAAAATGGAAAAGTACAGAATCAATCCTAGGGCAGGGTGGCTACACATTAGTATAGTCGTTATATATAAATTATAAAAAGTTAACTTTTTAAAAACTACAATTGTTTTAAGAAAATATTTAAAGAAAAGCTGGATGACATGTTTGTTTAATTACTATTGAGAGTTAGGTTTAAATAATAAGTTTTTTAAATTTAAAAAGTCTAAAAAAGATTCTGGATATGACACGTGTCTTTTTATTATTAGGGTAGGGGGAGGATTTTAGTCATTGTATCGTTATAAGTTATGTTTTAGGTTATTGTGTAATATGTATTAATCATCGCGCTTTATGTTTTAACTCATTTCGTGTTATTTTGTTATTATCTTGTTATATATTAGATAAACTTATTACTATTATATTATTGTGTTTTACATATTAGAAACACATAATGATGTTACTTTATAATTAGGTTGTTCAGAACTAGTAATTTTAAAAAAATATAATGACAAACGGAAAGATACACTGACTAGCAAAAATACATAATTACGAGTAAGAAGACACAATAACGAGCAAAAAGACATAAAGACGCACTAAAAAACCCAAACAGCTTAAATACGTAACACTATACATTTAATTAGCAATTTGTACTCATTTCATAGATAAAAATGCTCGTTTTATGGTGTGACTATTTTTTTTTTCAAAAATATCGTATATAAAAATATCTAATATTAGATTATATACTATGGTTAATTAATATAAGTCCACGGGCCCATTAAGTATCTACAGTTAAATTTCATTCTATATATAGTGTAACCTAGATTATCAATAATAATCGATTAAGTTATTTCAGTATCTCATATTCTTACATAGTATTACAGTGTAAAAGATCCAAATCCTAGACAGAGCGGCATGCCGCCACCATCGTGCCATATCCCACCTCCTTTTTTTTTCAGTTAAGTTTTTGACTCTATTTTTCTATTTTTGGTTCATATAAAAGTATAAAACTTATTTTCAGCTAAGTCTCGACTGCTTTTTTTTAAAAAAAAAAATCTTCTGATTTGTTTCTTCCAATCATCTTAGGAATTTTATTCGATGGATCAGAGATGCCTAGTTTTATTCCGGTGAATTTCGTTCATATATCTTTGTTGGTTCTCTATTTTCGATGAATTCAAGTCTCTTTATTTAATTATTCAATGCTCTCGTATCAATCTTGATATTGGAGAGGATTTTTATTCAAGCCTTTTGTCAAATGAATTATTGATATTGGCGATATTTTAAAACCGGATTTTTAAATCGGTTTGGGTTTGTGTTTAAAACGGTTTAATTGATTCAGACCAATAAATTTATAATATATATTTTATAAACTTTTAATAATGACAAATGTAAAAAAAATTCAATAAAGTCTAAAACAATTACAATGATCTAAAATAACATAAACTAGTTTTTTTATCCCCATGTGTTACACGGGTTAATTCAAAATTTTGTGGTGTTATGAAGTTTATTTTTTTATTAATTAAACTATGGCCAAACTTTTTGTTTATTATATAGTATAGAGTATAGATAGATATAGATAGATGTAATTTAATAAACTATATTATATATTTTATTAAGTAATTAAATAATTGGTTATTAAATAATTTAGAATATAATAAATAAATAGTGGATATATATATATCCAAAATTAGAAGATCCGATATAATAAATAAATAGTGGATATATATATCCAAAATTAGAAGATCCGCTTGTGAATGTTTATTGGCGAGAAAAATTGTTGAGGATGAATGTGGTGGTGCCACATGACAAATTGTGGTGGCAAAACTTTTCTTTTATTATATACTAGCCACTTACCCGGGTAAATACCCGGGCCTAAAACATAAAAAAATATATATATAGATATATATACTATAAAAAAATTATTATCGGTAAAACAATATTCAATAATAATAACAAAAATTCAATAACAATTACAAATTTGAGAAGACATTACGCTTCTTGTTCTCAACAACACGTGGCACAGAACTGTTGGTTGTCTTCAGCTTTTTAATATTAACTACTTCTCAATAATCTCTTATGCGTATATTCTGTCCTTAAATATTCAATTAAACACACAATAAACAGTCAAACTCCTGTAAATGGTTATTGCATAAGAAGACAGTCAAATCAACAAAGTTGATGTTTCTGAATCTTACATAGAGAAGAAACATTCAATTAAAACTATTTAGTGATTCAAATTGAAAGAAAAGAAAAGACAACATTTCTGAGAAAACCAAAATCAGTTATCCAAAATCAAAGATGGTTACCTGCAATTTTGGCTTGAGACATTAACGGAATTCTTCATTGTCCTCTTTGTTTATTTAGTCATCTCCTATAGAAAGAATGGGTTGCACCCATTAAAACTGAACCGTCATTGAAAAACACCCAAAATATTTGGAAATCTAATTCTCTTTTGTGAATTGCTTGAAGATTAAAGAAACTGTAATGTAATTTGATAGCATGTAGTGCTCAGTTTTGTGAGTTTCCTATATCGAAAAGTTGGAGTTGAAAGAAAACACTACATTCTTCTATTCTTTATGTTTATTTTTTTTAAACACAATATAATTGAGTTTTAAGCTTTTATATCCTTTGTATAACTTCTTGACTTCCATATATAGTCATGGGTTTCAAACTTACAGATCTCTTATTTACTATTTCAAAAGACTAATTTCAATCTAAAGCAAAAAAAAAAAAAAACCTTGAATCGTCAATCTCCTGCATCTGAACTCTCAGAATCGTTCAAAATAGAAAACAGGGGTTAGAAACAAAAGCTGAATCCCTTGAACCTTGAAGGATTGAATCTCAATTTGCAATCAAATGTGGTTCAAAAATTAGTAAAGTAAATTTCAAAATCATATATGGAAATTAATAAATTAGAAATTCAATTGTAATTAAAAGTTACTAAAATTATGAAAATTAAGTATTAACATTCGAATTAATTAGTAACATGTTAATTTAAATATTAAAATAATAAATGCCAATTAAATATAAACAAAAATATATATTTTAAAACTTGCTAAAACTAATAAACTAAGTTGAAAAATTAAATTTTTACTATGAAAATTAATAAATTTGAAACTCAATTGATATTAAAAGTTGCTAAAATGGAAATTAAATATTAATATTTGAATTAATTTGTAACAGAATAAATTTAAAAATTCATATTATATAAACAAAAATATATATTTTCAGACTTGCTAAAATTAATAAACTTAATTTGAAAAGTTAAAATTTTGATTAATGGATTTCAATATTAAATGTTAATTTCCATAATTTTAGCAACTAATTTAGTTAGTAAACAATATTTTCAAAATTCAACTATAAATTCGATTTACTAATTGACGTTTCAAATTAAAAAAAAAAGATTATTAATGCAGATAGTCAACTTTAAATTGTATAAATTTAGCAAATAAGTTAGTTACTTATTTATATTTTAAAATTCAACTTTAAATTTAAGTATAAATTTAAGTTTATTAATTGAGTTTTCTGAGGGATGAAATTCTAGATAATCTCAGTTGCTTTCTTTTTTTTCATTGTAATTTTTTTGGGTGTCGTTTTTTAAGTAAGAAAATTTTTAAATGCAATTAGTTTTTTTTTGGGGTGTTTGGAAGGTGTTTTAATTCCATTGATTATTCCAATTATCGATAATGTGTATTCTTACAAGTCTTTGTTTTTGACTTAATATTTTGATCCAATTAAATGGGTTTGTATATTGAATTTTTTGAAAAATACATATGCAATCTCACATCCTTTATTTTTTATGAAAATTTACATATCTAATCTCGTTTACATATATAACTTTTCATACATTTCATGTGTCTCATAAAACTTTAACAATATATGTAATGTTATATCTAATGTTAATATGTAAATTTTACTTATGTAAATACGTCTTTTTAATGATGTTATATATGTAAATTTACTTATCTAGATTTATGTTTGATTATTTATTTAAAGTTACTTATGTAATGTCTAAGTTAAGTATGTAAATTTACTTATGTATAAAGTGTAGCTCACAATTAAATTGTTTCTTGATTTTGTCTATATAGCATGTGTAATATTTACATATATGAACTCATGAACTTGTTTTCTTTGTAGGTGAAGGGATTTTTGTGTCAAAGATAAAGATAATTATCAAGAATGAAGCATAATTACGTTTTAGATGTTGTTGTTAGGTTGTTATATTTTTTTTTTGTTAGTTTGGCATATTTTTTTTTATCTTTTTTTAAATATTTCAGTCCATATAAAATGAAACATTTTGTGTAGCGTTACATGTTTTATTATATTTTAAGTCTACCTATATGAATTCTATATTAATAATGGATAACATAAAACATACGTAACATGTTTACATGAAACATACCTACCACAATCTCATTTTTTGGATGAAATCAAATATCTAAACTAGTTCATATGTAACCATGATTGTCTTTTCCTTTTTTTTGTTCATATGTACATGTTCAGTATTTATTTATTAATCAATTTCCATACGTAAATAATTATGCTTTTTACGTATGCATTTTAAGAGTTTATTTACATATTTTAATATATAACCTTATTGATTTTCATATGTAACAATTCTTATTTTTTAATATGCATTTTTAACAATCATTATTTTGATATATGCATTTTAATAGTTAATATATAACCTAGTTTATATGTAACAATGATTTTAGTGACACTTACATGTAAATGTTCAAAGGTTTACACATGTATTTTTTTATTTAACAATTTCCATACGTAACCAATTATGATATTCATATGTAACACTTCTTATTTTACATATGCATTTTCAATTTTTTTTACAAATGTAAATATATAGCCTAGTTCATATGTAACAATGAAGTTCTTTTCACATACATCCTTCATTTATTATTTTTATTCACCTTCCATATGTAACCTTTCCAGTTTTTCCTTTTTATTTTTAAAGTTTTACATTAGTCAACTTTCACTTGTTTACATTATTATTTACGATCTTTTATGATGGATATTCCTTTTCATTTTTAGATTTTTTATGATGTAACCATTCTTATTTTACATTTGCATTCTAAGAGTTTTTTTTAAACATGTAAACATGTACCCTAGTTTATATGTAACAATGTTTTTTGTTTCACCTACATTGTTCATGTAAATGCTAAATGTTACACATGTACTTATTTATTTATTTAACAATTCCCATACGTAACCAATTATCGTGTTCATACGTAACCAATTATGATTTTCATATGTTAATATCTAAACTAGTTCATACGTAACCATGATTGTCTTTTCCTTTTTTATTTTTTCATATGTAAATGGTTAGTATTTATTTATTTTTTCATGTTATGTATGTAAATTTATACATGTGTTACATATGTAATATTACATCTAATATTACATCTTGATCTTATGCCACATGTATTATATTGTTTAACGTTACAAATTTTAATACAATATTCATAACATGAATCTCAATTTGCAATCAAATGTGGTTCAAAAATTAGTAAAGAAAATTTCAAAATCATATATGGAAATTAATAAATTAGAAATTCAATTGTAATTAAAAGTTACTAAAATTATGAAAATTAAGTATTAACATTCGAATTAATTAGTAACATGTTAATTTAAACATTAAAATAATAAATGCCAATTAAATATAAACAAAAATATATATTTTAAAACTTGCTAAAACTAATAAACTAAGTTGAAAAGTTAAATTTTTACTATGAAAATTAATAAATTTGAAACTCAATTGATATTAAAAGTTGCTAAAATGGAAATTAAATATTAATATTTGAATTGATTTGTAACAGAATAAATTTAAAAATTCATATTATATAAACAAAAATATATATTTTCAGACTTGCTAAAATTAATAAACTTAATTTGAAAAGTTAAAATTTTGATTAATGGATTTCAATATTAAATGTTAATTTCCATAATTTTAGCAACTAATTTAGTTAGTAAACAATATTTTCAAAATTCAACTATAAATTCGATTTACTAATTGACGTTTCAAATTAAAAAAAAGATAATTAATGCAGATAGTCAACTTTAAATTGTATAAATTTAGCAAATAAGTTAGTTACTTATTTATATTTTAAAATTCAACTTTAAATTTAAGTATAAATTTAAGTTTATTAATTGAGTTTTCTGAGGGATGAAATTCTAGATAATCTCAATTGTTTTCTTTTTTTTTCATTGTAATTTTTTTGGGTGTCGTTTTTTAAGTAAGAAAATTTTTAAATGCAATTAGTTTTTTTTGGGGGTGTTTGGAAGGTGTTTTAATTCCATTTATTATTCCAATTATCGATAATGTGTATTCTTACAAGTCTTTGTTTTTGACTTAATATTTTGATCCAATTAAATGGGTTTGTATATTGAATTTTTTGAAAAATACATATGCAATCTCACATCCCTATATTTTTTATGTAAATTTACATATCTAATCTCGATTACATATATTACTTTTCATACATTTCATGTGTCTCATAAAACTTTAACAATATATGTAATCCTTCAAAAGAAACATACACGAATTAAGTCAATACACAGGGAAGGCGGGCAACAAGCTGCGCCGCCAACCCTTTTTGAATAGCAAACCCTAGCCGTATAAAAACAACATTCTTCAATCTAGAGGTCGCACTATTCCCGCGCATGACTTTCTGGATCCTGTTCAACATGGCCACCGCCTCTGTCTCTAGATGGCCGAAGGTGTCAAAGGCGAAAGGAACAAACACATGTTGATTTTCAATGCACGCTTTCTCATGTTTGTTAACCTTTCCAGCGGCTGCCCTGGATGCCGCCTGACCTACTGTGAAAGTGCTGGCCCTTAGCCCCACAAGAGGGGAAACCCCCGTCAAATCAACACAAGCGTGTTTCCCATTCTGCCATCCAAAAACAAGTATGTCGGCCGGCCGGAGAGTGGAACGCCCATCCCTGGGGTCAGACAGGAAGTTAACAGGAGCCTCTTTCCTGGCTGAGATCCCAGCCCGCCTGAAGATGTCGAACAGAACGTCCCTTACTACATCATGACGATATTTAAAACCTGGGAGCTCTTTGCAGTGCACGGCGTGCTCCCCGAACGAATCCAAACACACCTTGTTGCAGACGGGGCATTTTTCATCCACCGGGAACAGGGGGACCATGAGGCGGTACTTGAGAATGGCCCGGTATTCGACAGGCGACATGTGTTGCCCCAAGCCATCAATAGGGAGAGCATGGAGGAAATCCTGCGCATGTGGCTGTCGGAGGCAATCCCAAACAGCCTTTTGCCTAACTGTCATCTCGAAGTATGCTTCCATCTCGAGCGTGCTTTTACCAAAGAGGGCATTCGCCAAAACGTGTTGGGCTTTTGGTGGGGCGGTGTCCTTATTGGTGAAACCGCTCAGATCAAAGCCCGGAATAATGTCATGGAGACCAGCTAAAGCATTCACATAGTCGGGGCTCATGCCACAGCCCCCGCATTCCCGTAGAATATGGTCTTGTAGAGTCCAAGTTTGGGCAGGCGAAGCCACAAAGGCGTACGAGGTTGCCTCGACCGCCGAATAAACCCCAAGACCCCCCTGCCGAGTCGGCAAGGAGGCAAGACGCCATTGCAAGTCCCTAAAGAAGGGACCCCCACACACAACAATGTCCTCAACGGCCGTCCGCAAATCCTTATCAAAACCAACAGCAGCCGCCATCATGTGGGTGGGGGGGGGGGGGGCAAGTTCTTAGGCCAAAGAGAAGTTTGGCGAGCCCCATGCACGAACGAAGCAGGAGGAGTTCGCATTGAGGGTCGTTCAGTGTAGGGAGGAGGCGCATAAGATCGGCAGCATTAGAAGCCCTCCTCGCAGCCAGCCCCTGAATAAACTGGCCATCCCGACTAACAGCCCCTCCAAGGGAGCTTCACCCCTTTGGTGGGTCTGCTGATGTCAGCAGGGAAGAGGCCCGGCCGGACTTTCTCGCCATCGCAGGAAGGCCAAAAGAGTTCCGTCTTCCGAATATTAAGGGTCAGGCCCAACGATGGCCCTCGCTCATTTATAATCCCGAGGGCCTTGGCAACCTCCCCAGTGTCCCCAACGATCGTACCATCGTCGAGATACCAAGCATGGAGCAGTAGGTGACAATTGTCACGGATATGGTGCACAAGCGGGTGAAGGACGAGGGCAAACAGGAGGGGTCCCAATGGGTCACCCTGTTGAACCCCAGTAGTGGCCCATATATGATCGTCCCCCAGGTATAAGCGGGCAGGCTGCCCATATAGGAAGTCAACCCAAGGCGAAATGGTTGGGCATCGAAGCTTGACCTCACGAAGCAGGGACGACCGATCTACCAGGTTGAAAGCATTGGAGAAATCGACCGTAAGCAAAGCGAGCCCCCCATCACAATATCGTTCTTCAACCAGACGGTTGACGCTATGGAGAATGGCTTCGGCGCCGCCCGATACCCCAACCCCAAACTGGAAGTCGCCAAGGTAGTCAGCCATTGCCTTACAGACCCCTTGCATCGCAACCTTGGAGACCAACCGCCTCCAGATAGTGCCAACGGCAATAGGACGAATCCCGTTATCAGGCTTAAGGAGCGGCGTTAGGGGGGCCGAGGCAACAAATTCCGCTAAGCCGACCGGACACCGCCCCCCCAGCCAAAGGTTAACGACCGTTGTAATAGCATCCAGGAGGTCCCTAGCAGTAGCAGACCCTTCCCCACACAAGCTGTCCATAAGGTGCTGGGCCCGCAATCCGTCCCTTCCACACGACGTCCCTTTCGGGAAGGATTTTATACATTCAAGGACCCGCACCCCACTCGAGACAAGCGGGGGCTCAGAGAAGGGAGTCGAGGGCATGGACGGCGACGGGAAGCACGGGTGCTTGGCTTCTAGGGCACGCGTGGTTTCTTCGTTGTACGGCGCCACCCCAGAAGAAGACAGCACCTTCACGGCCGCAGTGAAATGACCGTCGGCGATTTTTCGGATGCATCGCGCGACGTTGGGCTGCGCATGGTCCCCTTTCTCGTCGGAAACAGCGCCAGTAGACCCCTCAGCCCCCCCCAGGATTGTCAAGGATACCCTTAACCAACTGTTCAAAACCCCCTCCCTCCCCCAAGTAGCTAGGGATGTCATGATGGATCTGCACTGCAGAGCCTTCTGGTTCCCAGAGCGGCAATCATGCCGATTCTGAGGTCTGAAAACCTGCAGGGTGCACCGAGGGAGAAGAAGCAGCCTAACCCAAGCATCATCAGAACCTGGGTGGGCGGCCACACGAAGGAGGGAAAATTTAAGCGCCTGGGAGAAGGCGAGACGACAATTGTGGGGGATGCTCTTGACAGTAGTAACGCGGGCCTTAAAGACCCGATCGAGCAGCCCCCCATCCAACGGAAACGAACAAGGGTCATTAGGCACATGGACAGGGGGGGACGGTCTGAGGATCCCCAAGATGTGGCAAACGATATCATCATCGGAGGCGGTTAACCGGACAACCCCGTCGGGGTGGTGACAGCTACGGCTCAAGGCATTAATTTTCATGCACTGCCCGCAAATCCAATAGCCGCAACCTTTTAAGGTCGTGTCCATAGCCGAGAAAACCCCGACATCAGAGGCCAAAGCTTCCCGAATGGAGTCCCGGCGCTCATCTGACGAAAGGTGAAGGCTCTTGAGGTGCGGGATGAGGCGGGAGATACCTTTGGAGCCAATACCACCATCAGGGCAACAGTGGAATGAGCGTAATGGGCACAAAACAGAGCCCTTAGACGGCACCGAGGTTGATGCCATAGAAACGCGCGGCTCGAGGGGAAACACGAGGAGGAGGAGAGAGTGCTGAGAGAGCACCACCGGGAAAACCAACAAAGAGGTTGACAGACCCGGTCCCGAGGAGGAAAAATTACATCAGCCCACGCAACTGGCGGGACGGAGCACCCGGAAGGGGGGGAGGCCGAACCCGGGGTTCGGCCCCGGTTCGGGCCGGTTTCGGTGATTGTTCGGCGGGCAAGCAAGGTTTCGGCTATGGTACGGCGGGAGATTCGGCAAGGTGTTCCGGAGGGGTAGGTCCGGCGCGGGTTCGAGTAGGGTTCCGAGTGGTAGCCGGGGGGGGGGGGGGGTTCGGTTGGGACTCGGTGGCGGGTAGGCGCCGTACCAGAGCAGCGGCGGACCAAGGTAGTCCGGCGGACCAGAACAGTGGCGGACCAAGGGAGTCCGGCGGACCAAGAAGTGGCGTACCAGAGAAGACCACTGTAGGCCGGCGGACCAGAAAGCTGCCTACCGGCGGACCAAGGAAGTCCGGCGGACCAGAATTCAAACTGGTACGCCGGAACGTTGGGCGGTAGACCGGCGCAACAAGCTTTTCCGGCGAAGGGGCGGTGGCAGGGGGTGGAGAGGGCGGGGCAGAGGGAGGGGAAGAGGGGAAGGAGGAAGGGATGGAGGAGGGCGGTGGCAGCGGTGGAGGAAGGGAGAGATGGAGGGATGGAGGAGGGCGGTGGCAGCGGTGGAGGAAGGGAGAGAAGGAGGAGGGCGGCGACAGAGGAGGATGGAGGATGGAGGGCGGAGGAGGAGGGCAGAGGGAGGGGAAGAGGGGAAGGAGGAAGGGATGGAGGAGGGCGGTGGCAGCGGTGGAGGAAGGGAGAGAAGGAGGAGGGCGGCGACAGAGGAGAAGGAGGAAGGGATGTAATGTTATATCTAATGTTAATATGTAAATTTTACTTATGTAAATACGTCTTTTTAATGATGTTATATATGTAAATTTACTTATCTAGATTTATGTTTGATTATTTATTTAAAGTTACTTATGTAATGTCTAAGTTAAGTATGTAAATTTACTTATGTATAAAGTGTAGCTCACAATTAAATTGTTTCTTGATTTTGTCTATATAGCATGTGTAATATTTACATATATGAACTCATGAACTTGTTTTCTTTGTAGGTGAAGGGATTTTTGTGTCAAAGATAAAGATAATTATCAAGAATGAAGCATAATTACGTTTTAGATGTTGTTGTTAGGTTGTTATATATTTTTTTGTTAGTTTGGCATATTTTTTTTATCTTTTTTTTAAATATTTCAGTCCATATAAAATGAAACATTTTGTGTAGCGTTACATGTTTTATTATATTTTAAGTCTACCTATATGAATTCTATATTAATAATGGATAACATAAAACATACGTAACATGTTTACATGAAACATACCTACCACAATCTCATTTTTTGGATGAAATCAAATATCTAAACTAGTTCATATGTAACCATGATTGTCTTTTCCTTTTTTTTTTGTTCATATGTACATGTTCAGTATTTATTTATTAATCAATTTTCATACGTAAATAATTATGCTTTTTACGTATGCATTTTAAGAGTTTATTTACATATTTTAATATATAACCTTATTGATTTTCATATGTAACAATTCTTATCTTTAATATGCATTTTTAACAATCATTATTTTGATATATGCATTTTAATAGTTAATATATAACCTAGTTTATATGTAACAATGATTTTATAAAAAAGTTTTACACATGTATCACACAATGGTATGTATTATATTAACATGCAAATATTTTTAGGAATTTCACACAGCTTCCTTTTTCATGCTTAAACACTTTTACTTTGCTATTCACCTTCTGATTGTAAACCACTATATTTACATATTTATACTTATTTAACGATTGTTTACATTATTTTTAACCATTATTTATGGTATACTTTATAATCATACATGGATACATATGTCAATATCTAAACTAGTTCATATGTAACCATGATTTTCTTTTCCTTTTTAATTTTTTTCATATGTAAATGGTCAGTATCTATTTATTAATCAATTTCCATCCGTAACAAATTATGCTTCTTAGATATGCATTTTTAACAATCATTATTTTGACATGTGCATTTTAATAGTTAATATATATCCTAGTTTATATGTAACATTGATTTTAGTGACACTTACATGTAAATGTTCAAAGGTTTACACATGTATTTTTTTATTTAACAATTTCCATACGTAACCAATCATAATGTTCAAATGTAACACTTCTTATTTTACATATGCATTTTCAAATTATTTTACAAATGTAAATATATAGCCTAGTTCATATGTAACAATGAAGTTCTTTTCACATACATACTTCATTTATTATTTTTATTCACCTTCCATATGTAACCCTTCCAGTTTTTCCTTTCTATTTTTAAAGTTTTACATCAGTCAACTTTCACTTGTTTACATTATTATTTACCATCTTTTATGATGGATATTCCTTTTCATTTTTAGATTTTTTATGATGTAACCATTCTTATTTTTATATTTGCATTCTAAGAGTTTTTTTTAACACATGTAAATGTGTACCCTAGTTCATATGTAACAATGTTTTTTGTTTCACCTACATTGTTCATGTAAATGCTAAATTTTACACATGTATTTATTTATTTAACAATTCCCATATGTAACCAATTATCGTTTTTATACGTAACCAATTATGATTTTCATATGTTAGTATCTAAACTAGTTCATACATAACCATGATTGTCTTTTCCTTTTTTATTTTTTCATATGTAAATGGTCAGTATTTATTTATTTTTTCATGTTATGTATGTAAATTTATATATGTGTTACATATGTAATATTACATCTAATATTACATCTTGATCTTATGCCACATGTATTATATTGTTTAACGTTACAAATTTTAATACAATATTCATAAAATGATATTACATATGCACCTCTTATATAAAATATATCTTTACAACATCTTTCGATTAATCATTTTTAAAATGATGTAACATCACATATGTACACATGTGTAAATTTATCGGCTAGTGAATGAGCACAATAGTATACCACCTATAAAAAAAACACTTGTAAATCATAAAGAACAAAACATAAATCGTTTATAAACAGGAAAAGTTTTTTTTTCGCAAACACATTTTCTTCTACAAAAAGTTTATTCTTTCCTAAACAATGATGGTACACATGTAAGTAAATGTTAATTTACTTACGTAATGACGTTATATATGTTAATTCACTTACATAATATGTTATATCTCATTTATCTATTTAAATTTATATATGTAAACTCGTCTTCCATATGTAGGTTTACGCATGTTTCATGCTTGAATAAATGTGACTAAACATCTTGGAGATTTAGAAAAATGTATATCTAAACAATGATGTTACATATGTGACCAAACAATAACACATTTTTCTACATATATAACCTAACTGAAACCTGAAACGTTTTATATTAAAGAGAATATAATTATTTTGAAACGTTTTATATATGTGACTAGTTATTTTATTTAGAAAAGGCGACATTTAACTATTTTGAAAAATTTTATTTTAGTATTAGAATTTGTTTTTTTTATTTATTTTAAAAACACCTTTCTCTACGAAAAGTTTTTTTTTAAACTTTTATAAAACACGTATTTTTAATATTTGATTTGTGATATCGATGATTGGGAAACTAATTTTTAATAGAAATAAAATAAGATGTTAATTAATAAGAATGATGAAAAATATAGAGGAGATAAGAGAGATGAGTGAGAGAAAATGTGTCA
>JBCNJP010011237.1:0-17570 GCA_039602395.1 Deinandra increscens subsp. villosa
AATGTGTGTTTAAGGGCAATGCGGGTCAGTTGGGACCAATGAGTCCCAATAATGTGTGTATATAACCAATAAGTTGTGTTTACGACCAATTATGGCCCAATAAGGTGTGTTTAGTTGGTACCAATGAGTCCCACTAATGTGTGCATATAACCAATACATTGTGTTTAGGACCAATGATGGCACAATAAAGTGGGTTTAGGGACAATGAGGGTTAGTTGGCACCAATGAGTCCTAATAAGGTGTTTATATAACCAATAAGTTGTGTTTATGACCAATTATGGCCCAATATGGTGTGTTTAGTTGGGACTAATGAGTCCCACTAGGGTGTGTATATAACCAATAAATTATGTTTAGGACCAATGATGGCCCAATAAGGTGTGTTTAGTAGGGCAATGAGGGTCGGTTAAACCAATAAGTCCTAGTAAGGTGTGTATATAACCAATAAGTTGTGTTTAGGACCAATGATGGCCCAATAATGTGTGTTTAGTTGGGACTAATGAGTCCCACTAAGGTTTGTATATAACCAATAAGTTGTGTTTAGGACCAATGATGGCCCTATAAGGAGTGTTTAGTAGGGCAATGAGGGTCGGTTGGGACCAATAAGTCCTAGTAAGGTGTGTCTTATATAACCAATAAGTTGTGTTTAGGACCAATGATGGCCCAATAATGTGTGTTTAAGGGCAATGATGGTCCGTTGGGACCAATGAGTCCCAATAAAGTGTGTATATAACCAATAAGTTGTGTTTACGACCAATTATGGCCCAATAAGGTGTGTTTAGTTGGGACCAATGAGTCCCACTAATGTGTGCATATAACCAATACGTTGTGTTTAGGACCAATGATGGCACAATAAAGTGGGTTTAGGGACAATGAGGGTTAGTTGGCACCAATGAGTCCTAATAAGGTGTTTATATAACCAATAAGTTGTGTTTACGACCAATTATGGCCCAATATGGTGTGTTTAGTTGGGACTAATGAGTCCCACTAAGGTGTGTATATAACCAATAAATTATGTTTAGGACCAATGATGGCCCAATAAGGTGTGTTTAGTAGGGCAATGAGGGTCGGTTAGAACCAATAAGTCCTAGTAAGGTGTGTATATAACCAATAAGTTGTGTTTAGGACCAATGATGGCCCAATAATGTGTGTTTAGTTGGGACTAATGAGTCCCACTAAGGTTTGTATATAACCAATAAGTTGTGTTTAGGACCAATGATGGCCCTATAAGAAGTGTTTAGTAGGGCAATGAGGGTCGGTTGGGACCAATGAGTCCCAATAAAGTGTGTATATAACCAATAAGTTGTGTTTACGACCAATTATGGCCCAAGAAGGTGTGTTTAGTTGGGACCAATGAGTCCCACTAATGTGTGCATATAACCAATACGTTGTGTTTAGGACCAATGATGGCACAATAAAGTGGGTTTAGGGACAATGAGGGTTAGTTGGCACCAATGAGTCCTAATAAGGTATGTCATATAACCAATAAGTTGTGTTTACGACCAATTATGGCCCAACAAGGTGTGTTTAGTTGGGACCAATGAGTCCCACTAATGTGTGCATATAACCAATACGTTGTGTTTAGGACCAATGATGGCACAATAAAGTGGGTTTAGGGACAATGAGGGTTAGTTGGCACCAATGAGTCCCAATAAGGTATTTATATAACCAATAAGTTGTGTTTACGACAAATTATGGCCCAATATGGTGTGTTTAGTTGGGACTAATGAGTCCCACTAAGGTGTGTATATAACCAATAAATTATGTTTAGGACCAATGATGGCCCAATAAGGTGTGTTTAGTAGGGCAATGAGGGTCAGTTAGAACCAATAAGTCCTAGTAAGGTGTGTATATAACCAATAAGTTGTGTTTAGGACCAATGATGGCCCAATAATGTGTGTTTAGTTGGGACTAATGAGTCCCACTAAGGTTTGTATATAACCAATAAGTTGTGTTTAGGACCAATGATGGCCCTATAAGGAGTGTTTAGTAGGGCAATGAGGGTCGGTTGGGACCAATAAGTCCTAGTAAGGTGTGTCTTATATAACCAATAAGTTGTGTTTAGGACCAATGATGGCCCAATAATGTGTGTTTAAGGGCAATGAGGGTCAGTTGGGACCAATGAGTCCCAATAATGTGTGTATATAACCAATAAGTTGTGTTTACGACCAATTATGCCCCAATAAGGTGTGTTTAGTTGGGACCAATGAGTCCCACTAATGTGTGCATATAACCAATACGTTGTGTTTAGGACCAATGATGGCACAATAAGGTGGGTTTAGGGACAATGAGGGTTAGTTGGCACCAATGAGTCCTAATAAGGTGTTTATATAACCAATAAGTTGTGTTTATGACCAATTATGGCCCAATATGGTGTGTTTAGTTGGGACTAATGAGTCCCACTAAGGTGTGTATATAACCAATAAATTATGTTTAGGAGCAATGATGGCCCAATAAGGTGTGTTTAGTAGGGCAATGAGGGTCGGTTAAACCAATAAGTCCTAGTAAGGTGTGTATATAACCAATAAGTTGTGTTTAGGACCAATGATGGCCCAATAATGTGTGTTTAGTTGGGACTAATGAGTCCCACTAAGGTTTGTATATAACCAATAAGTTGTGTTTAGGACCAATGATGGCCCTATAAGGAGTGTTTAGTAGGCCAATGAGGGTCGGTTGGGACCAATGAGTCCCAGTAAAGTGTGTATATAACAAATAAGTTGTGTTGAGGACCAATGATGGCCCAATAAGGTGTGTTTAGCTGGGACCAATGAGTCCCACTAATGTGTGCATATAACCAATACGTTGTGTTTAGGACCATTGATGGAACAATAAAGTGGGTTTAGGGACAATGAGGGTTAGTTGGCAACAACGAGTCCTAATAAGGTGTTTATATAACCAATAAGTTGTGTATACGACCAATTATGGCCCAATATGGTGTGTTTAGTTGGGACTAATGAGTCCCACTAAGGTGTGTATATAACCAATAAATTATGTTTAGGACCAATGATGGCCCAATAAGGTGTGTTTAGTAGAGCAATGAGGGTCGGTTAAAACCAATAAGTCCTAGTAAGGTGTGTATATAACCAATAAGTTGTGTTTAGGACCAATGATGGCCCAATAATGTGTGTTTAGTTAGGACTAATGAGTCCTACACTACTACAAAAATGGCCTTTCTTGACGCTTTTTGCGCGTCAAGAAAGGGCCCAGATGACGCGCAAAAAAGCGTCAAGGAAGGTAGGGTCAAGAATCCTCTTGACGCGCAAAATGCGCGTCATCTGCTTCTTGACGCGTGAACAATGACGCGCAAAGCGGGTCATAAAAAGCGTGTCAAGGAAGCCCCCGTCACAAATATGATTATGACATGCATAAATGCGCGTCATGAATTAAAACAAAATTTAAAAAAAAATATATTTTTGTAGATTCACTAATTTCCACATTAATGACAATCAACCTCCTAATCAAAATACAATACACTTGTAGCAAAATAATACATTTCATATATAAAGCAAACATTACAAATGTAACATTAGTTTACATTGCACTAACTACATGTAACCTTATAAGAAGGTCAAAAACCTGCAAAATTCACTCTCAAAGTCAATGTATACCTGCAAAATATTAAGAAGTTATAAATGAGCAAAAGTTCAAGCTTATAAAATTCCTGAGGAACACTAACAACCATATTGAATAAAAAACATGCATACATATAACAGCCTCCAATGGAGTCGCTCGGTTCAATATTTCAACAGAATGCATCCTGTATGGCATTCTAGTAGCTAAATGAATGACCGTATTTTCAGTTCTAAACGTAAATAAAGGGTTAAAGAAGGTCAAAAAAATGGAAAAGAACTTTCTAATCAAGGAATAAGTTCTCCGAAGGTAACATACAAAGATACTGTAAAAATTTAGATGAGTAAACACCTGGAATTTGGCCACTGTATCTAGTGTACACAGAATTCCTTGAGGAGATTCTGCAGCAAGTTCAGCAGCTTCTTTGTACATGGTTTGAGCAATCAGTTTTGAAATCGTTGAACAACCTGATATGTAGAAATCAATCACTAAATCTTTTAAAACCAAGTAAGCAGCAGGTGGTTTAAAAAACAGTCTGATAAGAAGGATGCACACGGCCGATGAAAACACCAATTGAAGGAAACAGAGTTTCTAGAAATTACGAATTAGCGTAACAAACACCAATTTCTAGTTCAAATATTTAGCTTAATCAAGCATAACTTATGTTCAAAATTGAATACCATCAACCGAATTAAAAAAAAAATATACTCAAAGTTTCACAAAATTCAGACTGATCCACTAAGATTCCTTCAATGTTTCACAATATCATGAAATTACGTAAATATTAGGTCAAAGTATGTTCAGCAACAAAACATAAACTAAAACTGATCATAACTTCCGTGATTCATCAAACAGATCTGGAAAACTAACCTTATTCTCGAACCGAATCCACCTAACTACCACGACGCTTTCTTCACGCCATGTAACAGACCTTTAGAAGCTAACTCACGAAACACGATTCGAGAAACTCGAAACATCTGATAAACGGAATGAGCACGGCCGGTGAAAACGCACCGATTCATCACTCGAGTAAACCAAATGTTTCGAGGCAGAGCGGCTAACTTATAACAGTTTTTCTCACGCACATCAGTTGGAAGATCGGTGTCTTTTGAAAACGCTATGTACAGCTTCCTCCGCAATTCGTACTTCACGGTGAGCAATCTGCGTTTCTGATCCACAGTATGCAGGGTACCTGTGTAGGGTACTTTGAGGCTAATATTTGATCCACAGTATGCAGGGTACCTGTGCAGCAAAGCTCATTTTGTAATGGGAAAAAAGTACTTTTCTTGTAAAGTAAACTCATAATAGTATGTGCAAACATATACATGATTCCATGAAACCATAACAAATACAAAAATAACCAGACCCAGCTCCAAATCATTTTAACAGCCTAGATATCCTCCAACAACATCAATTTCCATACAATTAAATACAAATTCCACCGCTTTCCAATTAAAAATCTACCAAATAAACCAAAACGAACCAGAAAAACACACTAAAAGATTAACAAAATTAGGGGAATTAAAAATAGTCCTAAACAGCCAAACTAGCAAGCCATCCATGATTGTCACACCCCCAAATAACCACTAACGGAGTTTATACCGTCGAGGGGTGTGGCTAGACCAGGATTCACAACCATTAGTTACAAATACTAAATGAATCAGAGTTAGTTCAAAATCAGATATAAAGTAAAGTCTCAAATACAAACGCAGCGGAATAAAATATTGTCTTTAGCACTAACCACGTGCTTTACATAAATGTTGTTTTAAATTCCCAATTTAATTTAAATAAAAGTAAACATCCTCTGTGCCATGCCAACCTCCAGCGGATACTCCTTAGCGATCTGCAAAAGTTTAAACCACGCAAGTGTCAACCTAACGGTTGGTGAGTTCACAGTGGGTTTGTCATGCATTGGCCCGGTCTCATAATCATAATTCGTGTCAAGGTATACTTACAAGTTATTTATTTGTGAAAAGCAATGCTCGTAATTAAATCTCAGTTTATAAATGGTTTGTCCGTGACCTACGTCATCGGGTATGTACTAGTTCCGTAAAGTTAAAGGACTCAACCGATATCGCGGGTAGCTAATCCGTTGTTCCATGCTCTAAGGAAGTTTGTACCAAAGCTGACTTATTTTGTGGGGGCCGAGCCATCCCGTACGGTGCGGACCTACGTCATCGCGGTTTTTGCCTCCCCCGTGTCCTCTCGGGATCACGGTCAGATAGGCTGATATTGTACCTCCGTGCACTCGCCGTGCCACGGGGCGGAGTTTGTCAAACTCCAGTAGATCTACCCAACATCCCCTCGCTTTACAATTAATGGTACAATTTTAGTTGAGGACTTTTAAGTTATACGGCATCCTTAGAAAACATGTGATATCATATGGTTCAGACTTTAACCTACACTAGCCATATTAAAACGTTTTCAGTTTTGTTTCAAAAATAGTTTGTTCAGAGTTCACAAGTGTTTCCCATAAAACACTTCAGTTCATCAAGTGGGTGCCAAGCATCCCGTGTTCTCATGTTCATCGGTAGGTGCCTAGCACTCTAGAGTTTGTCAGCATTGTTTTTCGTCAAGTTGTTCGGTGTGGCCCAAACGGACTCACAGTAAGCGGGTTAGTGACACTCACCTTTGGTTGCACTGCTACACTTCAAGTAATCCAAATATTGTTGTTTAACGAAGACCTAGAACACGTTTAGGTCTTAAGTATTAGTTTCGTGTCTAATCTTTACTTAACGTCACTATGGCCCATAACATAGCACGTTGCAACTATGACTCGACATACCGACACACGTCACCGATGGTTGATCATAAACAAGGGTTCACATAATTCAGATATCAAGCATGTTTCAGCATGGCATAATCATGTAAGTCATGGCATAGCACTTAAGCAAATTTCACAAGTTTGGTTTTTAGGTCAGGTCTTAGTTTCGCTAGCACAGTTTCGCTAGGCAGTTTCGCTAGGTGCACGGGCAGCACTTTCGCTAGGCAATGCCCGGTGACACAGTTTCGCTAGGCTAGTTTCGCCCGAAACTGCTGACGCAGTTTCGCTAGCCTAGTTTCGCAGGGAAACTGGTTTGAACTTTCGTTCAGGTATTTCGCTCGGTAGTTTCGTTCGAGCTGGTCTAGTCAGGTTACCCGGCGACACTATAGTTTCGCTGGGTAGTGTCGCTGGAAGGAGATATAGTTTCGCTACTTAGTTTCGCCCAGAGAACACGCAGTTTTGCTGGTCGCGAAAAACATACGGATTTGCCTAAAAATCAACCTAACAGCTTCTGATCTTACATGCAATTCATTATCTAGCATTCATGGGCATTTACCAACATAAATCAAGCAGCTTTAACACGTTTAACATGCATTTTAATCATCAAATCTCTAAAAACACTTCTAAACCCTAAAATGGCCAAAATTGCATAAATCATCATCATGGTTTGTTTTTAAACGTAAAGTTGCTGACTTTATGATAAAACTAGCATCCCTAGACAACATATTAGTAGATCAAGCAATTACATGAGGGTTTGAGCATGCTTTTAAAGAAAACACAAGGAAAAGACATAAAGAAAGGTTTTTGGAGACTCACGATTTGATCTAGGATCCAAATGGGTGTTGTCTCAAGGCTGAGATGATGATTCTTGATGGTTTCTTAGCTGACCAGATTTTCCAGGAGAGTGTGTGTGTGTTTGTTGTGAAATGAGGCAAATGAAGCTACTAGGGTTTATTAAGTTTATTTATATCAGAGGCTAGTTTCGCTGGCAGTTTCGCTGGCCAGGCGAAACTAGCTCTGGTCTCGGGTATATTGGTCAGTCTAGCCTGCTACCGGGCGAATCTGTAGTTTCGCTCGGTAGTTTCGCTGACTACCATATTTAGGCAATTTTCACATAATCAAGTATTTACAATTAATCATGCTATTCACAATAATAAGTCAAGTATTTAAATCACATTGCACACAAAGACAATCAATGATGAACACATAACACATATGGACGGGTTCGGTGATCAACCAAAGGACGTGGACGTATTCGCCCTAGTTAAGCATTAGTTACCTAAGTTAACACTTATAACGTAACTAACGGATTTGTCTAACGGAAGTTAACCTTGAAATTCTCGGGTGTCACAATGATTAACCAGATTTTAAAACCCTGTAGCATCAATAACATGTGCAAGAGGTAAACCTCAACCATAATCATTAATCTTCATAAAATCACTCATTGCATCATCATTCGGTTCAACCTCATGATCAAGTTACTCGAACTACCAACTTTTGGCCCAGCATTAAAATTCACACCAACTGACTTCCCAGTAGTTTTAGAACTCCCAGAATCAACATTCGAACCTGACATCATTAGTATTTGACCATCACATCTAAAAATGACTATCTTAAATTGCTTATCATAAGAATAACTCAGGGAATCAAATTTAAAGTAATGAACATTAGAACCTGATAAGCATCTTTATACTTTATAACTATAGGCTGAGGTTCATCATCTACACCAGGCTTCTCAAGATCTTCCAAACTTGCTTTAGGATTTGTCTTCCAAAGTTCTTCTACCTTGCTGATTTGTTGCGCGCTTTTCTGGATGCCCCGCAACTGCTCTGTTTCAGATGGAACCTGTAAGAAGCACATTAATTTGTGATATTCCCCATGATTTCTCAAGAAGTTCCACTACCTAACAATACATTGCATATGAATAACCAAAAACAAAAGTTTGATATCCAAGAACCTAATTGTATTGAAGGATAACTAAGAAAAAAATCAAAGTAATGAAACCCGTGGAGAGAAATAAATAAGATCTAAAGTTAGCCATATCAAAGTGTAATACCGATTCTGAGCTGTTTGAAAATCAGGGGGTTACTTTGTCTCACAAACCCATCCAGGAGCAAACATGGCTGCTGACACATCATCCTTCTTTAGTACATCAAGTGCCACATTTGTCTACTATGCAAAAGATAATTACTATAGCATTAGGCTTCAAAAGCTACATCTTCTTAGTCTTATAACAAGATTTATATCAAGATTTTATCAGTAACGAATGAAAAAAAAAACACAAGTTACATGGAAAGCCAGTATAACAAAGTGAAAGCAATTTTAAAAATTGTATAGTGTTAAGCCTTACAGGTCCTATTACTTATGATGGTTACTACCCAAGTATCTTATATTTAAGACCCAACTATATGTTATATACAGTTTTCAAAGATTACTTACACTGTTATTATCCAAAATTTTCTATCTATATTCTCATACTAGATTTTTCCGTTCACAGCCATAAACTACACTGCAATTAAATACCTGTTCGCATAAGAAGCCACATATCACTAAAATAGTTAAAATTACAATGAACCCCTGCTAAGGTAAACCACCCAAGTGCAAATTAAATAGATTTAAACTTTCCATTGAACATTCAATACTAAACTTGTAGATGAATAGATAGAACAAAACCTGTAACTGCCACTGTGAAATTGAAGTTTTAAGCAGTGTATGAAAGACATCAAAATTCATGTGCTCTTTTCAGCTCTACCACAAACTCATAATCAGTTGTAGGAAGTTGAAAAAAGAAAAACCTAATTACCGCTGGAGCGATGGTGTAGACCAGGTAGGAAACCGATTAGGGATGGTGAGTAGACCGGCTGAAAAAAAAACCCTAATTACCTTGGCAGTCGGGCTGGAGAATCAATCGAGGTCCATTAAAAAATGTAATCGATAGAGATGTAAACATAAACATAAGGATAAAGATCGATGACTACATACCTGAAACCCTAAATCGACGGCCATTTTTCGACTTCTGGTTGTCGCCTCGTCAGTTTTGACAAAATCGATGAGGCTGAGCCTAAACGCACGATGTTCACCGACGAGTTGGAGATTTCCTCTGATGAAGACGAGCCCTAGATCCAGTAATAGGACCTCCGCCATCGTCAGAATTGTGAAGCTTTTATTAGAGCTATTTGGGAGAAGGAAGGAGAAGACCCTGTTTCTCGTCGGATTTGTGAAGCTCATGGAGATGAAATTGATTTATGAGAGGGAATTGATTTTTTTGGGAGGCGGGGTTATGAAAGTTTAGGGTAAGATCAGTGGATAGAGGAGCGGGAATTATAAATTTGGGGAAAACTGTTAGCGGGAAAAAAACATAAAACGACAGTTTCAAGATGACGCACCTTTTTTAAGTGTACTCCGTGTTTTTTATATTTTGTTTATGACATAAATTTTATGACACCCAATAATGCGCGTCATCCAACCTTAGGATTTTTCAGTTCTTGACAGTTTTTTTATGACACGTATTTTTGCGCGTCATTAAACAACCATGTGTCATCGTTCGTGCGTCAAGAAAGGCCCTGTTTCTAGTAGTGCCACTAAGGTTTGTATATAACCAATAAGTTGTGTTTAGGACCAATGATGGCCCTATAAGGAGTGTTTAGTAGGGCAATGAGGGTCGGTTGGGACCAATGAGTCCCAATAAAGTGTGTATATAACCAATAAGTTGTGTTTACGACCAATTATGGCCCAACAAGGTGTGTTTAGTTGGGACCAATGAGTCCCACTAATGTGTGCATATAACCAATACGTTGTGTTTAGGACCAATGATGGCACAATAAAGTGGGTTTAGGGACAATGAGGGTTAGTTGGCACCAATGAGTCCTAATAAGGTATTTATATAACCAATAAGTTGTGTTTACGACCAATTATGGCCCAATATGGTGTGTTTAGTTGGGACTAATGAGTCCCACTAAGGTGTGTATATAACCAATAAATTATGTTTAGGACCAATGATGGCCCAATAAGGTGTGTTTAGTAGGGCAATGAGGGTCGGTTAGAACCAATAAGTCCTAGTAAGGTGTGTATATAACCAATAAGTTGTGTTTAGGACCAATGATGGCCCAATAATGTGTGTTTAGTTGGGACTAATGAGTCCCACTAAGGTTTGTATATAACCAATAAGTTGTGTTTAGGACCAATGATGGCACTATAAGGAGTGTTTAGTAGGGCAATGAGGGTCGGTTGGGACCAATAAGTCCTAGTAAGGTGTGTCTTATATAACCAATAAGTTGTGTTTAGGACCAATGATGGCCCAATAATGTGTGTTTAAGGGCAATGAGGGTCAGTTGGGACCAATGAGTCCCAATAATGTGTGTATATAACCAATAAGTTGTGTTTACGACCAATTATGGCCCAATAAGGTGTGTTTAGTTGGGACCAATGAGTCCCACTAATGTGTGCATATAACCAATACGTTGTGTTTAGGACCAATGATGGCACAATAAGGTGGGTTTAGGGACAATGAGGGTTAGTTGGCACCAATGAGTCCTAATAAGGTGTTTATATAACCAATAAGTTGTGTTTATGACCAATTATGGCCCAATATGGTGTGTTTAGTTGAGACTAATGAGTCCCACCAAGGTGTGTATATAACCAATAAATTATGTTTAGGAGCAATGATGGCCCAATAAGGTGTGTTTAGTAGGGCAATGAGGGTCGGTTAAACCAATAAGTCCTAGTAAGGTGTGTATATAACCAATAAGTTGTGTTTAGGACCAATGATGGCCCAATAATGTGTGTTTAGTTGGGACTAATGAGTCCCACTAAGGTTTGTATATAACCAATAGGTTGTGTTTAGGTCCAATGATGGCCCTATAAGGAGTGTTTAGTAGGGCAATGAGGGTCGGTTGGGACCAATAACTCCTAGTAAGGTGTCTCTTATATAACCAATAAGTTGTGTTGAGGACCAATGATGGCCCAATAATGTGTGTTTAAGGGCAATGAGGGTCCGTTGGGACCAATGAGTCCCAATAAAGTGTGTATATAACCAATAAGTTGTGTTTACGACCAATTATGGCCCAATAAGGTGTGTTTAGTTGGGACCAATGAGTCCCACTAATGTGTGCATATAACCAATACGTTGTGTTTAGGACCAATGATGGCACAATAAAGATGGGTTTAGTAGGACAATGAGGGTTAGTTGGCACCAATGAGTCCTAATAAGGTGTGTCTTATATAACCAAATAAGTTGTGTTTACGACCAATTATGGCCCAATAATGGTGTGTTTAAGGGCAATGAGGGTCCGTTTGGACTAATGAGTCCCACTAATGTGTGCATATAACCAATACATTGTGTTTAGGACCAATGATGGCACAATAAAGTGGGTTTAGTAGGACAATGAGGGTTAGTTGGCACCAATGAGTCCTAATAAGGTGTTTATATAACCAATAAGTTGTGTTTACGACCAATTATGGCCCAATAATGGTGTGTTTAGTTAGGACTAATGAGTCCCACTAAGGTGTGTATATAACAAATAAATTATGTTTAGGACCAATGATGGCCCAATAAGGTGTGTTTAGTAGGGCAATGAGGGTCGGTTAGAACCAATAAGTCCTAGTAAGGTGTGTCTTATATAACCAATAAGTTGTGTTTAGGACCAATGATGGCCCAATAATGTGTGTTTAGTTGGGACTAATGAGTCCCACTAAGGTTTGTATATAACCAATAAGTTGTGTTTAGGACCAATGATGGCCCTATAAGGAGTGTTTAGTAGGGCAATGAGGGTCAGTTGGGACCAATGAGTCCCAATAAAGTGTGTATATAACCAATAAGTTGTGTTTACGACCAATTATGGCCCAATAAGGTGTGTTTAGTTGGGACCAATGAGTCCCACTAATGTGTGCATATAACCAATACGTTGTGTTTAGGACCAATGATGGCACAATAAAGTGGGTTTAGGGACAATGAGGGTTAGTTGGCACCAATGAGTCCTAATAAGGTGTTTATATAACCAATAAGTTGTGTTTACGACCAATTATGGCCCAATATGGTGTGTTTAGTTGGGACTAATGAGTCCCACTAAGGTGTGTATATAACCAATAAATTATGTTTAGGACCAATGATGGCCCAATAAGGTGTGTTTAGTAGGGCAATGAGGGTCGGTTAGAACCAATAAGTCCTAGTAAGGTGTGTATATAACCAATAAGTTGTGTTTAGGACCAATGATGGCCCAATAATGTGTGTTTAGTTGGGACTAATGAGTCCCACTAAGGTTTGTATATAACCAATAAGTTGTGTTTAGGACCAATGATGGCCCTATAAGGAGTGTTTAGTAGGGCAATGAGGGTCGGTTGGGACCAATAAGTCCTAGTAAGGTGTGTCTTATATAACCAATAAGTTGTGTTAAGGACCAATGATGGCCCAATAATGTGTGTTTAAGGGCAATGAGGGTCCGTTGGGACCAATGAGTCCCAATAAAGTGTGTATATAACCAATAAATTGTGTTTACGACCAATTATGGCCCAATAAGGTGTGTTTAGTTGGGACCAATGAGTCCCACTAATGTGTGCATATAACCAATACGTTGTGTTTAGGACCAATGATGGCACAATAAAGTGGGTTTAGGGACAATGAGGGTTAGTTGGCACCAATGAGTCCTAATAAGGTGTTTATATAACCAATAAGTTGTGTTTACGACCAATTATGGCCCAATATGGTGTGTTTAGTTGGGACTAATGAGTCCCACTAAGGTGTGTATATAACCAATAAATTATGTTTAGGAACAATGATGGCCCAATAAGGTGTGTTTAGTAGGGCAATGAGGGTCGGTTAGAACCAATAAGTCCTAGTAAGGTGTGTATATAACCAATAAGTTGTGTTTAGGACCAATGATGGCCCAATAATGTGTGTTTAGTTGGGACTAATGAGTCCCACTAAGGTTTGTATATAACCAATAAGTTGTGTTTAGGACCAATGATGGCCCTATAAGGAGTGTTTAGTAGGGCAATGAGGGTCGGTTGGGACCAATAAGTCCTAGTAAGGTGTGTCTTATATAACCAATAAGTTGTGTTAGGACCAATGATGGCCCAATAATGTGTGTTTAAGGGCAATGAGGGTCCGTTGGACCAATGAGTCCCAATAAAGTGTGTATATAACCAATAAGTTGTGTTTACGACCAATTATGGCCCAATAAGGTGTGTTTAGTTGGGACCAATGAGTCCCACTAATGTGTGCATATAACCAATACGTTGTGTTTAGGACCAATGATGGCACAATAAAGTGGGTTTAGGGACAATGAGGGTTAGTTGGCACCAACGAGTCCTAATAAGGTGTTTATATAACCAATAAGTTGTGTTTACGACCAATTATGGCCCAATATGGTGTGTTTAGTTGGGACTAATGAGTCCCACTAAGGTGTGTATATAACCAATAAATTATGTTTAGGACCAATGATGGCCCAATAAGGTGTGTTTAGTAGGGCAATGATGGGTCGGTTAGAACCAATAAGTCCTAGTAAGGTGTGTATATAACCAATAAGTTGTGTTTAGGACCAATGATGGCCCAATAATGTGTGTTTAGTTGGGACTAATGAGTCCCACTAAGGTTTGTATATAACCAATAAGTTGTGTTTAGGACCAATGATGGCCCTATAAGGAGTGTTTAGTAGGGCAATGAGGGTCGGTTGGGACCAATGAGTCCCAGTAAAGTGTGTATATAACCAATAAGTTGTGTTTACGACCAATTATGGCCCAATAAGGTGTGTTTAGCTGGGACCAATGAGTCCCACTAATGTGTGCATATAACCAATACGTTGTGTTTAGGACCAATGATGGCACAATAAAGTGGGTTTAGGGACAATGAGGGTTAGTTGGCAACAACGAGTCCTAATAAGGTGTTTATATAACCAATAAGTTGTGTTTACGACCAATTATGGCCCAATATGGTGTGTTTAGTTGGGACTAACGAGTCCCACTAAGGTGTGTATATAACCAATAAATTATGTTTAGGACCAATGATGGCCCAATAAGGTGTGTTTAGTAGGGCAATGAGGGTCGGTTAGAACCAATAAGTCCTAGTAAGGTGTGTATATAACCAATAAGTTGTGTTTAGGACCAATGATGGCCCAATAATGTGTGTTTAGTTGGGACTAATGAGTCCCACTAAGGTTTGTATATAACCAATAAGTTGTGTTTAGGACCAATGATGGCCCTATAAGGAGTGTTTAGTAGGGCAATGAGGGTCGGTTGGGACCAATAAGTCCTAGTAAGGTGTGTCTTATATAACCAATAAGTTGTGTTAAGGACCAATGATGGCCCAATAATGTGTGTTTAAGGGCAATGAGGGTCCGTTGGGACCAATGAGTCCCAATAAAGTGTGTATATAACCAATAAATTGTGTTTACGACCAATTATGGCCCAATAAGGTGTGTTTAGTTGCGACCAATGAGTCCCACTAATGTGTGCATATAACCAATACGTTGTGTTTAGGACTAATGATGGCACAATAAAGTGGGTTTAGGGACAATGAGGGTTAGTTGGCACCAAGGAGTCCTAATAAGGTGTTTATATAACCAATAAGTTGTGTTTACGACCAATTATGGCCCAATATGGTGTGTTTAGTTGGGACTAATGAGTCCCACTAAGGTGTGTATATAACAAATAAATTTTGTTTAGGACCAATGATGGCCAATAAGGTGTGTTTAGTAGGGCAATGAGGGTCGGTTAGAACCAATAAGTCCTAGTAAGGTGTGTATATAACCAATAAGTTTTGTTTAGGACCAATGATGGCCCAATAAGGTGTGTTTAGTAGGGCAATGAGGGTCGGTTAGAACCAATAAGTCCTAGTAAGGTGTGTATATAACCAATAAGTTGTGTTTAGGACCAATGATGGCCCAATAATGTGTGTTTAGTTGGGACTAATGAGTCCCACTAAGGTTTGTATATAACCAATAAGTTGTGTTTAGGACCAATGATGGCCCTATAAGGAGTGTTTAGTAGGGCAATGAGGGTCGGTTGGGACCAATAAGTCCTAGTAAGGTGTGTCTTATATAACCAATAAGTTGTGTTTAGGACCAATGATGGCCCAATAATGTGTGTTTAAGGGCAATGAGGGTCAGTTGGGACCAATGAGTCCCAATAAAGTGTGTATATAACCAATAAGTTGTGTTTACGACCAATTATGGCCCAATAAGGTGTGTTTAGTTGGGACCAATGAGTCCCACTAATGTGTGCATATAACCAATACGTTGTGTTTAGGACCAATGATGGCACAATAAAGTGGGTTTAGGGACAATGAGGGTTAGTTGGCACCAATGAGTCCTAATAAGGTGTTTATATAACCAATAAGTTGTGTTTACGACCAATTATGGCCCAATATGGTGTGTTTAGTTAGGACTAATGAGTCCCACTAAGGTGTGTATATAACAAATAAATTATGTTTAGGACCAATGATGGCCCAATAAGGTGTGTTTAGTAGGGCAATGAGGGTCGGTTAGAACCAATAAGTCCTAGTAAGGTGTGTATATAACCAATAAGTTGTGTTTAGGACCAATGATGGCCCAATAATGTGTGTTTAGTTGGGACTAATGAGTCCCACTAAGGTTTGTATATAACCAATAAGTTGTGTTTAGGACCAATGATGGCCCTATAAGGAGTGTTTAGTAGGGCAATGAGGGTCGGTTGGGACCAATGAGTCCCAGTAAAGTGTGTATATAACCAATAAGTTGTGTTTACGACCAATTATGGCCCAATAAGGTGTGTTTAGCTGGGACCAATGAGTCCCACTAATGTGTGCATATAACCAATACGTTGTGTTTAGGACCAATGATGGCACAATAAAGTGGGTTTAGGGACAATGAGGGTTAGTTGGCAACAACGAGTCCTAATAAGGTGTTTATATAACCAATAAGTTGTGTTTACGACCAATTATGGCCCAATATGGTGTGTTTAGTTGGGACTAACGAGTCCCACTAAGGTGTGTATATAACCAATAAATTATGTTTAGGACCAATGATGGCCCAATAAGGTGTGTTTAGTAGGGCAATGAGGGTTGGTTAGAACCAATAAGTCCTAGTAAGGTGTGTATATAACCAATAAGTTGTGTTTAGGACCAATGATGGCCCAATAATGTGTGTTTAGTTGGGACTAATGAGTCCCACTAAGGTTTGTATATAACCAATAAGTTGTGTTTAGGACCAATGATGGCCCTATAAGGAGTGTTTAGTAGGGCAATGAGGGTCGGTTGGGACCAATAAGTCCTAGTAAGGTGTGTCCTATATAACCAATAAGTTGTGTTAAGGACCAATGATGGCCCAATAATGTGTGTTTAAGGGCAATGAGGGTCCGTTGGGACCAATGAGTCCCAATAAAGTGTGTATATAACCAATAAATTGTGTTTACGACCAATTATGGCCCAATAAGGTGTGTTTAGTTGCGACCAATGAGTCCCACTAATGTGTGCATATAACCAATACGTTGTGTTTAGGACTAATGATGGCACAATAAAGTGGGTTTAGGGACAATGAGGGTTAGTTGGCACCAATGAGTCCTAATAAGGTGTTTATATAACCAATAAGTTGTGTTTACGACCAATTATGGCCCAATATGGTGTGTTTAGTTGGGACTAATGAGTCCCACTAAGGTGTGTATATAACAAATAAATTATGTTTAGGACCAATGATGGCCCAATAAGGTGTGTTTAGTAGGGCAATGAGGGTCGGTTAGAACCAATAAGTCCTAGTAAGGTGTGTATATAACCAATAAGTTGTGTTTAGGACCAATGATGGCCCAATAAGGTGTGTTTAGTAGGGCAATGAGGGTCGGTTAGAACCAATAAGTCCTAGTAAGGTGTGTATATAACCAATAAGTTGTGTTTAGGACCAATGATGGCCCAATAATGTGTGTTTAAGGGCAATGAGGGTCCGTTGGGACCAATGAGTCCCAATAAAGTGTGTATATAACCAATAAATTGTGTTTACGACCAATTATGGCCCAATAAGGTGTGTTTAGTTGCGACCAATGAGTCCCACTAATGTGTGCATATAACCAATACGTTGTGTTTAGGACTAATGATGGCACAATAAAGTGGGTTTAGGGACAATGAGGGTTAGTTGGCACCAATGAGTCCTAATAAGGTGTTTATATAACCAATAAGTTGTGTTTACGACCAATTATGGCCCAATATGGTGTGTTTAGTTGGGACTAATGAGTCCCACTAAGGTGTGTATATAACAAATAAATTATGTTAGCAATTAGT
>JBCNJP010011238.1:0-17564 GCA_039602395.1 Deinandra increscens subsp. villosa
GTGAATGCTATTTGCATCTGTTGACCATTCACAATCATTATATTTTTTACTACCAAATTGTTGCATCTGTGAAAAGTTAAAGCCTGCATATCAATTTAACCTGTTACATCACAGTATTCTAATGCTCTTTTATGAAACTAAGTCTTACTGACCGTTGGAGCATGTCTGCAAGGCTGTAAAATGTTCCAAAAATAAAAATAAGTAAATTTAAAAAAATAAAAATGAATGAGCTTAATGATACAGATAGAATGAAGATATATGTATGCAACAAGAAATACATTTTTTGGGTCCGACTTGCAAGAACTAGCCCACCATTTGTGCCCCATTCCGTTAATGATTCCACCCCCTTCAACTGTAAGGTGATCCACATTATGAAAATATAGCCACTTATGTGTATCCATACCATCCCAAACACCAGGATTACTTGGAGCAACAATGGAACCAGATATCTATGCAGATTGAGAACAAGAATTTAACTAAAAAGATAGTTTACTGAATAGAATTATCTTAATTGATCGATGGATTTCGTACCACTAAAGTCACTTTTGAGTGGCATTGTCCTCCTAGACTAATAGGTGTAACAAGACAGTAACTTCCATCAGGAATTATGATTCTTGATTCTACCTTTGAAGAACATGCCATCTTCCAAACATCTGCAAAAACCTGATTGGAAACATGGTTAGTAGGTAAACATACAATTCCCTTTACAGAACAGATGTAAACAATGGCTTCTTGATTCAAATTCGGAATCCGAATCCGAAATTTTAGATTCGGAACGGATATTCCAAATTTCAAATTCGGAAACTAAAACGGATATCCAAACAATTAAATATATATAATATTTTTAAATTATAAATATATAAAAATAAAATATTTTGTATTTAGATCCGATTTTCTTATTTATAAGTTATATAGTTATCAAAATAACTAATATATATGCATACAAATATAATATTTCGGATACTCGGATATCCGAAAATTACTAACCCATGAAAATTTGGATATCCGAGTTTTTCAAATAACAAAATTCGACGGCTCTCTAAAAAGTATAGCGAAAAAGATGATCCCTAGAGTCGAGACTAAGAAGAATATGTAAACTAATGCTTCCATAGATTTGATTGTGGTTTACAATTATAGCTTCCATACCTATTTATTTTGGGGGATCATATCCCGGATAAAGAAAGAGCAAGAGTAACAAAAAGAATTAACTATTCAAATCAAGATTTCTCTACCCTATATCAAAATCAAATCATAAAAAATAAAAATCAAATAGATTCGAAAGAGATTAAAGAAATGTTGTATCAGAACTCCTTGTTTTCTTGTAGTTGGATCTCCAAAGTTTTTGGAATGCTCCAAATTCTATCTGAGCATCCACATCTGGGTCAAAACCAGGGAAAACATCAACAAACAAGGTTCGAGCACCATGTCAAATGTGTCCGAAGAAGAGCAAAGCAAAGGTTCATAGATTCAAACTTATCACCCCCAATTATGATATATTTGCACACTCCTGACAAAAAAACATATATTATACAACAAAAGCTAAAAGGGCCAACAATCTCGGTAACATATGAAAATAAATACCCTCTTTGGCATTTTCACAAACACCTAGTGGACTATAATCCTTAACATTTAGCTCAACTTGTAATATTTTTTTAATCACCTTTGTGTCATCCCCAATGCCATCTCCTTTTGCACCATAATCCTTAACATTCAGCTCAACTATTGACTCGAAAATCTTTCTGAAATCCCCCAATTCCTGTAGCTTTTGTACTAAAGAATCAAAACCTCCTGCATCTGCGAAACTCGAGAAGAGAATTGCCGAGTAAATGATGATGAGATAAACAAATTTATAACCGGAAGAACATGATGATCCTGTTTCGCGCATCTTAACACAAATTTCACTGAAAAACTCGATAAGTGGTTTACACTTTACATATTGCTGGGTTTTGGAGAGCTTCGAAAGAATTCTTGTCGGTTGAAGCATGTTGGGGAGGATATAAAAGTTGGTGTTGTGTTGTCCATTTGTCTTTATTTCTCTTTTGCCTCACTTTTTCACCTTAGTACCCTACACTTTCATAAATATTACAATGAAGCCACTAAACTTTAATGTAAATTAACTTGGTTGGTTTAAAGTAATGTCACATGTTCAATGACGACCTATCATTTGTCGGTGCCTCTAATTTAAAGCTTCTAAATTTAAATCAACAAGATCTAAGTTTGTGATGTTGGGACTTAGGTCGTAGTTCAGTGGTAAGAAGCGATTTTTTTTTTTTTTTGTGGAGATTCAATTTTAAATTTTGAGAATGGTGTATATGATGTTAAATTTAGCCGTTTAAAAAAAAGTTTGTGATGTTATTTGATAAAAAAATTGTGAGTGTTGTTATTAAAAAAATAATTGTTTATGAGGGACAATCTGGTTGTTAAGTGTTTATTTTCGATGTTATTATAGAAAAATGTTTACAAAATAGATCCTGGTTGGTAAGTATGTATCCAACAAGTCTTTGGAGGGATATTCTAGTGGCTAAGTAGTATTTTTGACAATCAAGAAATTAGGGGTTTAAAATCTACAAAGTGCAAGTGAGATGTATTTATCCTAAAAATATTTAGGAATTGATGTTGAACAAAATGTATACCCTACATTTAAAAGGTTAAAATATATACCCTACAACTAAAAGGTTAGAGATTTCAATCATGTAAGTTGTAGATTTTTATGATGTATTTATCATAGAAAATATAGAGATAAATAGATCATTTGTAGCCAACATGGGACTAGCCCACTTGGTAGAGGCTTTGTTCATTTACTTTTAGGTTTTGGGTTCAAATCCAACCATCGTGTGATTTAATTTGTGAAGTAATTTAGGAGTAGGATAAATTTGTCCTTAAAAAAAGTCAGGTCATCCATAGTGGTTTGGATGTGTGATGGGAATAATAGCGGTTTGTATAATGATGGTTATGTGAATATAATATTTTACTTAAAAGGAAAGAGATACAGTGTGATTTGTGATTAGAGGAAAATAATAAACTTGGTGTGATTTAATTTGTGAAGTAATTTAGGAGTAAGATAAATTTGTCCTCAAAAAAAGTCAGGTCATCCATAGTGGTTTGGATGTGTGATGGGAATAATAGCGGTTTGTATAATGATGGTTATGTGAATATAATATTTTACTTAAAAGGAAAGAGATACAGTGTGATTTGTGATTAGAGGAAAATAATAAACTTGGTGTGATTTAATTTGTGAAGTAATTTAGGAGTAAGATAAATTTGTCCTTAAAAAAAGTCAGGTCATCCATAGTGGTTTGGATGTGTGATGGGAATAATAGCGGTTTGTATAATGATGGTTATGTGAATATAATATTTTACTTAAAAGGAAAGAGATACAGTGTGATTTGTGATTAGAGGAAAATAATAAACTTGCACCATCATTGCTACTATCTCAGGCACCTTACTATGCCCCCTAGAAACCGTGTTTGGCTTTTCGTGATGGTATCACGGGCAGTCGGGCACCATCACCAAGGGCGGATTCAGTATGTTGGTTGCGCGTTCACGTAAACCCATCACGTTTTAATTTTTTTAGCGTTATATAAAAGAATTAAAAATTGAATCCATAAATATCATTAGGAACGAATCGTATAACAAACACTATGACATACTTACTTCTATGTTCTATCTTGGAGGTTCCATGTTGGGCCTCCTCTTTATTATTTTCTTACTTGCCGTCACCACCTTTATGGAACTATGTTGCTTCGATTTGCCTTAAATGGGCCAAAGCCCAATTCAATTTTTTTCTATTTAGCTGTTGTTGTTCATAAAAGAATAAAAAGTATAATTTAATTTTCTTTTCTTTTAATATTTTTATTTAATTAAAATGCTCTATGCTATAAACTCATTAAAAAACGTATTGAAAGTTTGACTTATTGATATCTATAACTCAAGTTTAACTATCTTACATCGTTTAAACTCGTTTTCTTTATAACATATTAAATACAAACTAATTAAATTAATATACGTTATACTTACATCGATGTATTTTTAATATATATATATATATATATATATATATATATATATATATATATAATTAGTATAAAATAAAGTGTACATAAAATATACCAATTAACGCCTCCCTTCACAAGCATATCTTCGTCCGATGGCCCCACCTGCCATGCTGAATTTTTTTAAATATTGTATCGTATATGCGTATTGTTATTATGTGATCAACTTTATTCGAACCGGAATGGTCACTCACTCGCACCGACCCATAAATTTTTATGTCCAGTTCAATGAAATATGAGCATCTAACCCGACCCGACTAAACCAAAATTTTTAACATTTGGTTGTTAGAAATCCGACCACTAGAAAGAAAAAAAAATAAACCCATAGAAAAAAAATCATAGATCCAACCCTAACCATCACAGTACCACTAGTGCCTTATAAACCAAAACTTAGCAATAAATATGTTGGGGATAGTTATTGTGCATCATATGAATATTCAGAGTTGAGCTTCATAACATAAATTTTATGGAAATGCTATAAATTCATTATTTAAAATCATAAAAAAAAAATAGTATAGAATGTACATGCATCTTGTCACAAAACAAGAGATTAAAAATAACTCAATGTCTAAAACAAATGACGCAACATCCATTTCTTACAACTTAAACATCATTTCAATCTCTAAAGTTGCGTTTCAGAACGCAACTTTATCAAACGCTGATGAATTAAATAACACAATGGCGGGAAAAATAACACAAGAGTTAAATTTAAAATAACGCAGTCAATAAAAATAACTCATGTATTATTTGAAAATAACACAAATAATAAAAATGTTATGATTCTCTTCAAATGACTACCTAATCACATCAATTGTATTCCGCAGATATTAGTTATCTGGTTTTAGAACAATATAAAGCAATGAACATAAATATAAACATGCAAAACACACACACACACACACACACACACACACATATATATATATATATATATATATATATATATATATATATATAGGGAGATGATAATTTGAGAACCAATTGGTTTTGAGAAACTTTTGAGAACCGTTCTGAGCCACTAGTTATCTATAGGGAAATCACCCCCCCCCACCCCCATGAATTTGAGTGGTCCTCCCATGAAAATTAGTGGTCCAAAATGGTTCTCAAAAGTTCTCAAAAGCAATTGGTTCTCATTTGAACCTAACCCTATATATATATATATATATATATATATATATATATATATATATATATATAGGGAGAGGATCTTTTGAGAACCAATTTGGTTTGAGAACTAAAAAGAACTAATTTGAGCCACATGTTTATTACATGTATCCCCCCTCCCATGAATTGTAGTGCCCCCCCCCCCCCCCCTGAAATTTGTGGTTGAGATTTAGTTCTCAAAAGTTCTCAAAATAAAAAGTTCTCATTTGAACCTAACCCTATATATATATATATATATATATATATATATATATATATATATATATAGGGTATGGTTCCATGGAAAACCCCACATTTTTAAAAAACCTTAAAAACCACTTTCTAATCATTGATTTAAAATTGATGGTTGAGATTAAAGGAGGGCAAAATTGTAAAATGTATTGTTTAATGAAAGACATAATAGACAAGTTATACTTTTTAAAAAAAAATATTTTAATCAATTTTCTCTCTACAATCTCCTCTTTCTATATATATATATATATATATATATATATATATATATATATATATATATATATATATCTTTCATTCTAATAAAGCAATAAAGTGGTGTCCAAATGTAATATTTCTAGGGCCTCCACATCATCATCCACGTCATCATCCCACTTGTCAATACCACAATGAATATAAAAGATAAGGAATGTCAGTTATTAGTACATTCCAAAAATATATTACTACATTATATTTAATACAAAAAAATTTCAAATGTAGAATTCAAAATTACATTTGATACAAAATTAAATAATTTATTTCATGATAACAAATTAACAAATTAACATTTATACAAAGTCAATATTGAAGATGGCGAGAGAAAGCGAGGGGCATAGCGGCGGCGGAAAAGAAGTAAGGGCAGACGGCACCGGAGAATGGCAACAGGTAAACAGAAGGAATAGAAGAGGAGATCAGCATAAGCGTGCTCGTTTCTACCAACCACACGGAGAGATCACTTCATATTTTGTCTCCAATATGCCATCAGACATCACTGTGGAAGGACTCAGGGAGGTTTTCGGTCGTTACGGAGAGGTTGCTGACGTCTACATCGCAACGAGGGTCGACAGATCTGGTAGTCCGTTTGGATTCGTGAAGTTTCGCAATGTCTCCGATAAGGTAATCCTGGAAGGTAAGCTTAATTCGATTAAAATTGATTTCCTAAAACTCTCTGTAAACCTTGAGCGTTTTGACCGGTGGGGTAACCCGGTGAATCGTCGGAACCCTAATCGGGATTCCTCCGACATTCCTCCACTCCCTCTGAATGGTCACGGCGTCTCGAGACCCCCCGCTGGTGGGTTTGCCTACGGCCGTTCGTTCGCGAACGTTGTTGGCACTTCAGTGGCCCCGCCGGAGAAGGTCATCCCGATCAATAACACTGTGTCGGCTACGATCGATGCTTGGTCGGGAAGGGCCCTCTTCGGTAGGGCGTCGGATCTTGACCGTTTATGCAGGTTACATGAATGGCTATCGGAGATCCCCATGGAAGGTTGGAAAATAAGGTATCTAGGAGGCCTGCAAGTCCTGCTTACGTTCTCTTGTGCCGACGATGCTGAAGACATATTATCGGTTACGGCCCTTTGGGAACGATGGTTTTCCAAACTGGAAATATGGAGAGGGCAATCGATGAGGTTCGAACGGGTGGCTTGGCTAAAAATTCAAGGGGTTCCGCCAACTCTTTGGGATCAGAAGGTTTTCCAGTCCATCGGAGAATCTTTTGGAGTAATTTGTCATCACTCTGATGTGAGCATCGATGATTCCGACTTATCTAGTGGCTATATTGGAGTCATCATGGACTCTCCTTCCCCGATCAACGAATGTCGAACTTTATCATGGGCCGGGAAGAAATTTAGATGCGCTATAATCGAGATGTTAGAGGAATGGAGACCCGACTTCCTTTCCTTCCCATTTCATCCTAAGTTTAAATCGGAAAAAACCACTTCTGGAAGTCAAAAGGGTTCAAAGATGGATGGGGGAACCAATTGTGAATCTGGGGAAAACATATATGTTTCATTGCATAAAGACTCAAAGGAGGGAAATGTAAAGACCAATTCTCATTCTGATATCTCTAGCGGTAATCCGTCGACGTCGGACTCGCCGGAGAAAAACGGTTATCATTCCAGTGGTTGTGAAAATTCTCAGGAAGGCCCCATCATTGGTTCACCTAATCCCGAGGTTGATTCGACGCATGATGACATCCATCCCAAAAAGGTTTCCTCGGTGGGCCCGTCTGAGGTGGCAAGTGATTCTCTTGATCCTCGACATGTTAGTTCCTCGGGTGGGTTTTCGGGTTATGGGCTGGATATTGGGGGTTGCATTCCTAAGCCTTTTGATCCTGAGCCTCCTAACAGAAAGCGAGCTTCTTCTAAGTCTCTTAGCCCCCCCCTTGGGGGTGCGGGTGGGGAGATGGGTTAGGGGCTCTAAATTGGGTCGCCGTAATGTAAAACAGAGAACGGTTTCTTCAGGTACTCTTGGTACCTCGTCTGATGCTATTTCTAGCGATGACTCCGATGATGGTTCGATGCCTGAGGAGGTCCCAGAGACACCTTCGGGTGGTCCGACGATTCCTATTATTCTTGATTCTTTGCAGGTTGAAGCAGAGGTTAACGATACCGTGAAAGTTGGGGCTTGCATCGGAGTGGATCTGCTTGATTACGATAAAGTGGTTCGAAAGGAAATAGGTGCAAATGGAGTCCAAAACGTTAATTAAATGGATCTTCTATCTTGGAATATTAGGGGCTGGAAAAATTCGGGGAAGTTGGATTGGATTTCTAATCTAAAGAGGGAACACAAGAGCAATTTTATATGTTTACAAGAGACTATCTCATCGGATAACGGTTTCTTTCCCATGCATCAAATCTGGGGTAACTCGCCTGTCAATGTGGAGAAAGTGAACGCTTTGGGCAGGTCAGGGGGTTTGGCTACTTTTTGGAATCCTGCGGTTTTCAATTTGCTTTCGACAATAAAAAATGAGAGTTATATTATCATTTCGGGTCATCTCATGGGCACACAAGGGCTATTCAACCTCGCTAATATTTACGCTCCTCAGGGGATTTCTGCTAAACGCCTCCTATGGAGGCAACTCTCTGTTCATATGGATCGTCTTGGTGGGATGTGGATTCTCACGGGTGATTTCAACTCGGTTCGTGTCCCCGATGAACGAAGGAATTCGGATTTCAATCAGAGATGCGCTAGAGCTTTCAACGACTTTATATTTGATTGTAATCTCCAAGAGTATATTATGGGGGGCTCTCGCTACACTTTTTCGTATGGGAATGGAATTAATTTCAGCAAAATTGATAGAGTTCTGGTGACGGAAGATTTTTATAGAAAATGGCCTCATGCCACTTTGGTTGCATCACCCCGGTTGTGGTCTGATCATAGCACTCTTATTTTCAAAACTTCATCCAAAGATTTCGGGCCTACTCCTTTTAAGTTTTTCTCCTCTTGGCTCAAATTTGAAGAACTTAATGAGATAATTCGGGGTAAGCTGCGGGAACCTACCCCTTCTTCTCGGCCTCCTGACATTCTGCTTATGGAAAAATTAAGAGGGGTTAAGTTGCTCGTCAAGGATTGGATTTCGAAGCATAAGGAAGGGATTAATAGTGAAGTAAGAGATTTAGAAGACTTTTGTAGGCATATGGACTCGGTTAGTGAAACCCGTCATATCTCTGACAGCGAGGCTGAAATTTGGGTTCAAAAAAAGGCAAAATTCATTGATATTCAACACCAAAATCTTTTGGACCTACGGCAAAAAGCAAGGGTTAAATGGGCGGTGGATGGGGATGAGAATAGCGCGTTTTTACATGGTTGTATCAATTCCAATCAAAGTGGCAACAGGATAAATGGGCTTTGGGTGGGGAACAGATGGGAAGATGACCCTACGACCATAAAGGAAAAAGCGCGTTTGTTTTTTAATAATTTGTTTTGCAGGAAAATGAATAGAAGACCAAAGCTCAACTGTCATGGTATTAATGCTATTTCAAACAATCAAGGGTTGGAGTTGATACGGCCTTTCACCAAAGAAGAAATAAAAAAAGCGGTGTGGCTCTGCGATGGGGACAAGGCTCCGGGGCCTGATGGCTTCAATTTTGGTTTCATAAAATTTTTCTGGGTTGACCTTGAACAGGATTTCTATAACATTCTTGACCGCTTTCACGACACCGGAAGGATTTCCAAATGATGCGCTTCATCTTTCATACATCTCATTCCGAAGAAAATTGATGCCCAACGTTTGGGGGATTTCAGGCCTATAAGTCTAATTGGTTGTATTTCAAAGGTGATCTCCAAAGTTATTGCGGAAAGGATGAAGGGGGTTCTCAACTCGATTATTTTGGAATCCCAAATGGCTTATGTTACGGGAAGAAACATCGTTGAAGGCCCTCTCATTGTGAATGAAATCTTTTCATGGCTGAAATACTCTAAACAGGAAGGAATGTTCTTTAAAGTCGACTTCTCAAAAGCTTTTGATTCCATCGATTGGGAGTTCCTAATCGGGGTTCTGGAGTATATGAACTTTCCCCATAAGTGGAGATTGTGGATTCGGGGCATTCTCTCTTCAGCGCGTGCCTCCGTTCTTATCAATGGTTCTCCTTCGAAGGAGTTTCAGTGTCACTCGGGTGTTAGGCAAGGAGATCCACTCTCTCCTTACCTCTTCCTCGTTGCTTTAGAAGCTCTGGATTGGATGATGGTTAAAGCTAGGAATCTGGGTATTTTTGAAGGAATAACGCTCCCCAATAGTGGTCCTGTGATTTCACATCTTTTTTACGCGGATGATGCTATCATTCTGGGTAAGTGGTCTAACGCTAATCATGATAATCTCCTTCGTTTGTTTCGTTGTTTTTCTCTTGTCTCAGGTCTCAAGCTCAACTTAGAAAAATGCGCTTTATACGGGGTTAACATCGATGACTCGGATATCATGGTTAGAGCAAATATGATCGGTTGCAAAAGCGGCGTCTTTCCCATGCCTTATTTGGGGTTGCTTGTCGGGGCAAACATGAACAGGATTTCTAATTGGCAAGGTGTTGTGGAGGTGTTCGAAAAGCGGCTTTCAAGATGGTAGGCTCGCCATCTTACTTTGGCAGGGCGTCTAGTCCTCGTGAAAAGTCTTATGGAAAGCCTCCCCTCTTACTTCTTCTCCATATATAAGGCTCCCAAAAAGGTCGTTGAAACTTTGGAACGTTTAAGATTCAAATTCCTCTGGGGAGGGACGGATGAAAAGAAGAAGATTCATTGGGTCAACAGGAATACCGTCTGTTCCCCAAAATCCAAAGGGGGTTTAGGTTTGGGCAAACTCATCGACATCAATAGAGGTTCTTTATGCAAGTGGCTATGGAAGTATAAATTTGAAGAAGATCGTCTCTAGAGATCGGTTATCGCGAGCATTCATCACAATTCTAGGAGGTCTGACTTCTTTCCTTGTCGGCCTGCCATGTCCGGTGTCTGGAAATCGATCATCAAAATGAACATCACTCTCTCCAAATCAAATCTGGGTATGCAAAGTTTTATGTCTCATATAAATGGCGTGTGGATTTGGAATGGGGAACATGGGCCGAACTTCTCAATAAAGGGAGCTAGACTCACTATTGCGGACCCGTCTACCTCGGACCAGAGATTTATACATACTTGGAGCCCCCTCGTTCCAGCGAAAGCTAATCTTTTCATTTGGCGGGCTAGGAGAAACCGTATCGCTACGGCTGATAGTCTTCGTCAGCGGAATGTGCATGTAGCAGAGCCCCTTTGTCGTTTCTGTCTTGGCTGTGAGGAAACGGCCCATCACCTGATGGCCTACTGTCCTTTCGCTATGATTGTGTGGTCTTGGGTTTTCTCGTGGTGCAAGCTACCTCACGTCGGCATCTCTTCGCTTGATGACATTCTAAAGGTTCACTTGGATCCGGGTATAGGAGACAAAAGAAAGGAGATCGTCTATGCTATCATAATCACCTCTTGCTGGTGCCTGTGGAACGAGAGAAACAATGCGGTGTTCCGTAACACTACGCCTTCGGTGAACAAAGTGATTAAGGAGATAAAATGTTGGGGCGAAGTTTGGATAAAAAATAGAAGTAAGCATGTTATAGATTGGAACAAACTTTCTTTTATGTAATTTTGGGGCCCCTTGGTGATCGGCCTTTGTTGCCTCGCTGAGGTGGTCTTGTTTCTTTGGTGTTTGAATAAAATTTTTGCCGTTCGAAAAAAAAACATTTATACAAAGTCAATAAAAATAATTATCCTTCATGTGAATAATAATCTTTATAACAATTTACTTTTAGATATTGTTATGTTGCTTAATTTTATTTTGATTAGGTTATCTTGATTTCTTTACAATGTTCTTTTTGCTTTTTATATTTATGCACATATTTATTAATCCATTTATGATTAATATTTTAATTATCTAAGAAAGTGTCATTTTTAAAGTTCATAATATTGTATTTTTGTTTATTCTTTTTTTTTAAATATTCATCATACAAATAGTTATATAATAGTCAACAAATCCTTTATTTTAAATAGCAACCATAAGATAACTATTTGATATGCTATAACAATTAAAATGATCGTGTCGGCGATCCTACAACTTTATAAACCCAGATTTGAAACATTGCAATATTGGTCGATAAAAAGTTAACTATCTATCCTACACTGCACCGTCAAAAATAAACTATTAAATCGGTCAAACATGATTACTGTAATTACTGGATTTATTACTTGATAAACAAAATTCATATTGACATAGCTCTTAAATTTGAACGAACTTAATATTGTTTTAGCATCAACATTGTTTTAGCATAGCCAAAATTTATAATGAATTATGTCATTCATAATTTTCAAACTTCTCAACAAATTTATTTTTCTTGTGTATTGATCTCATCTTATAAACCTAATATTCAACCCGTGTATTACACGGGTTACTAACCTAATATATATATATATATATATATATATATATATATATATATATATAGGATGGAGATCAATGGAAAACCAATTAGTTTTTGGAAAACCTGGAAAACTACTTTCCACCAATCACATAATTCCATTTATTTATTTTTTAATTTTAATGAAAGGGTAACAATGTAAATTTACCATATCTATTTTAGTAAAATATTTTTAAGATTAATGTTAATAACTAATTTGAAATTTCCAGGGATTTCTCATTATCCTAATTTAATAACCTACGCAAATATCTAAACCCTAATCCCAGTTCATATCACGTTTCATACGATCATAATCATCACCCTATTTTCAGGAGATTTCTCATTCAATATTTATCACGATCATCAATCTACATGACCATGCAAGATCAAGATAAAGAATTAGAGACTCTATACGATTATAATCATCACCATCAATCAATTGACGGTGTCGAATCACCCAACACAAGCATCCAAGACAAGTATAATCATGATGATGCCAATGCGAACGTAAATAGTATTGATCCTTGTTCTTCGAATGGGATTGATAATGGAGATACCACTCGACTTCTTTCAACGCCTGTAAGAAACAACAATTTAGCTCTGTTGGAATCTGCGGATAGCACCTTGCTTCAACAAGAAGGTTTGAATATCAATTACGTAATTGTTACAATGGTGTAACAATTCATACATAATCAATTGACAGTCTCTAATAAAATATAATGTTACACCGTTCTAACAATTCATTATTTTTAATAGAGGGGAGTTAGGCTACATCACAAAAAAACCCTACATCACCTACGGACGCACCAGGTGCGTCGGATCTAGAAATTAACGGACGAGATCAAGGAGGGGTGTGATGTGTAATTGTCTGCCAATTTAGGCGCGCTTGATTCGTGGGCGTGTGGGTTTGAGGGTAAAAGCGTCAAATACAAAATCACGACTGAAATTAATTGGTTTTATTCCTTTAAAATAATCGAATTCAAATTTACGGAACGGAAACCGCTCCACCGAGAAATCAGTTCCAAAAACGCAGTGATTCGACGAAAATCTTTTGATTTTTTTTTATTTAAGCAAGCTTTTATCAAAGCATACAATGGCGGACAACCTGCAAAAACAAGAAAGTAAGGTTTCTCCTTCTTTTTTTTATGATTGAGTGTCGATTATAAGTTGTTCTTTGGCGTAATTTGACTGCGTCTGCCTGTGCTTCAGAAAAACTAAAAAAGGAAGATGATGAACCATTCAGTAACATCTCGCAGGGCAGAAGAAAAACAATCGCGATAAAAGGTGTTTACGTTCCGTCTAAGTGATATTTACTTGATGTATGGTGTTTAAATCAGATTTAAAATAAAATGTTCTGATTGATGCTAGGGTTTATATTGATGCTAGGGTTTATATTGATGATGATAAATCCAATCGTAATAAGAAGGGGCCCTTCTTCCTTTATTGTATTGAGGTTAAATGTTTGATTTTTTGTGGTATGTACTGAAATTTTTTTGGGACTGAAAATTGGTATTTTAGTTTGGGGTTGTTATTAACTGAGTAACTATTCCCTATTTTTTTGAAAGAAAATTTTTGGAATCACGATTTACATACAGACTTTGGATGGGTGTAAAATTTCATGGTGTTTATTTACTTGTCAAACTGATTGTCAAATATTTGTTTGTCTGTTTTTTTTATGTGTAAAAAATAGGAAGAGGGAAACGAAGAAGCTCGCGTATAGCAACCAAAACTTCATTTAGTTACACAAACACACCAAAAACACCGATTGTTATTGATATGGGTGACGACTCGGGTAGACAACTTAATCTGATTTGGTAAAATAAGTTATAAGTTATACTATATGATTTGTAAGATATAAAACTGTTATGGAAAAATGCAGACTTTGAACAGCCACCAGTTGCCACAAAAGGTATGAAAAGAGCTAGAGATCAAACAAGCAGTGAATCTGATGATGGTGTATTCGTGCGTAACAAAATGGGAAACAAACATAAAGCCAAAAGAAAAGTGGTAAAGGGTATGAGTGATGAAGAGAATGATGAATCTGACTTTGTGACCAAAAAGGCAAGTACAGTTAAGAAAGGTGAAGAACGAACGTCTGTGCCTTTGGGAACCAACATCTACCATCCGTTTGATGGTAGTAGGATTAAAGCAAGATTATCACCATCAAACCTTACCGAATGGTTTGCAACTTTCAACAAAGAACAACGCCAAGCAGTACAATCAATTGGTTTCGGAAGATTGTTAGGGATTCAAATACATTCAATACCCACCGCATTAGGTTATTGGCTGTTACATAACTATGATGTTGAGACAAGTGTGTTGTGTTTGGGTCAAAGAAGTATTAAAATAACGCCACATGGTCGTTCTTCCGGTGGTCGTTCTTCCGGTGTGTATGACGCTGTGACTCTAAAGCTGATTCGTAGTGTGACAAAAACTCGACTAACGTAGACCTGGAATTGCACATCTGTCCAAAGAAGTTGTTCTCACTTTCAGAACGAGATGTGGTCCTCATCAATCCAGAAAACAACTCATCTTTATTGTGCGCAGGGATCCACGATTTGCGTATGCCAAACATATCGTGTAACCACTTGTTGTCGTTTAGGTTATACTCATCAATAATCTTCTTCCACTTTTCATCGAACTCTTCAGCGGATATTGCATCAGTCCACACAATATTGCAAATGTCTCCCTTGAAATCTGTGGAATTGCACAACCGTACACCAACCTGAAAAAAAAATACTGGCATTTGAAAAGTACATAAAAAAAATACAAAAACTGCCTATAACAAAACACCATACCTTTATCGATAGCTTGTTCATAATATGCCACATACAAAACCGATGTCTTGATTTTTTAAAAACCAAATCAATTGCTTTAGTCATGGCAGGGTCTTGGTCTGTCACAACCACCTTAGGTTGTTTGAAAAATGCTTTGAGAAAACACTTTAACAACCACACGTATGCTTCTGTTGTTTCTGAACCAAGTAAGGCTCCACAAAATGTTACATTACAACAGTGGTTGTCAATACCTGTGAATGGTACAAACACCATAGAGTACCTGTAAAAAAAATGCATACACTTCAGCTGGTTGAAAAAACGCCATGCTGATCAGATAAAAAAATTAACAGAAAAAAATAATTTTTTTTACTTGTTCGAGCGGTAGGTTGCATCAAATGACATCACGTCCCCAAATATATGGTAGTTCTTCTTCCCAAGTTCATCAGCCCAAAACAGGCCCCTCAAACAGTTATCATCATCAGTAAAATACTCACATGAAAAGTTTGGCAAGTACTCTTTCTTCCTCATTAAGTGATCTACAGCCATTTGAGCATCATACTCGCCAATTGTATTGTTGTATTTCTTCCTATAATTTTTAAAATCTTCCCTTGACGCACCAACTTCCTCGAAACCCCCATAAATTTCCCTCATCATATTAAAAGCTCTTACAGGACCAACATTCATCCTAGACATGCTGTTAATGATGTGTTTATGCAAATGGGTCAGTTTCCTGGATGATACAAGGAAATGCATATCCTGGTCATCAACAAAAGGATGATTATGCTTTTCAACAAATTTCTTCACATGCCACAAATTGCATTCAAACACCACACACATCTCTGCCTTACATCCAACTCTTTTAGATACACTAATTCTTGATGCTTTTTGCTTGGCAGTGTCATTAAGTGTGTCAACCTTCTTTTTTTTGTTAAAACCTTCTTGAGAACAAACAAACTGTTTCTGTGTGCTAACACCAAATCGATCATACCTCTCTGTAGACTTACGCACACTAAATCCAGATATTCTAGCATAATACTGATAATAGTTTAATGCATGATCGAGCGTGACGAATAACGTTCCTTCATATGGTTTGTTCTTCAATGGTACATCAGGGATATAGTATTTTACACCAGAATTAGGTGACGTCACCTCGATACCAACGACCTTGTGCACATACTCATCTATCAACAAAAAAAAAAACAAAAAAAAAAACAAAAAATGAAACATCCCTGAAAATTAATCATGTCTAAAAAAACAACAATTAAAAAGCTAAAAACGCTCTATTTACTCATACACACACCATAACCTCCATATATCAAACACACAAAACTGAGTTATGATTTTAAATAAAAACGCCATGCTGTTTGTGTAACTAATAATCATATAACCTCTACCAGATGAATCAACAACGCGAAATTAACCTAGAAAAATAAATCGAAGAATATATTAATCGAATAAAAAACTTCGATTTGATGAGATCGTACTTGAACAAACTGCTCCCTATTAATTCGTATCGCGATTCAATGACTATATATCGATCACTGTATATCAATTCAAAAAACAACGCGTTGATCTCGTGATCGCGAATTGAATGTATGCAATTAAACTAAAACGAAATCATATTACCTTCGATCGAGTTATCAGACGAATTCTCCATCTCAATTTTAATCCAAAAAGCTAAATCAACGATCTAAAACGCAATCGAAAACTGAGTTGATCCTGTGTTCTCAGCGATGAAAACACAAACGAAAAACTGATTTGAACCTGTGTTGTGATAATAAACTCCCCTAATTTGGATTGAGATCTCTTTCCATATAATATGGTGATGCAGTTACGGGCATGAAAATGGGAGGGAAAACTAAAAAAATTTAATCGGACCATATTGCCCCTCCGTGTCAATCAATAATGAGATTATTGATTAACAACTTAATCGCGAGATGTAGGGTTGAGATTAATCCGCATGTGATGTATGTAAAATAAGAAGATGTATTTTACCCCAACTCATTTTTAATATATAGTAAAAAAAATTAAAATATACTATTTTCATTATTTAATGTCAACTCCGTAATACAACTGGTACATCAATGTAACAATTTACAGCCACACAGATAGATATAAAACTGTTACATCATTGTAACATTACACAGTAGCACATAATTTTTCATTTTTTATGAATTATATGATAATAGTGGTAGTTTACAAAAATAGTACACTGTTGTTAAATTACTAATCTGTATTATATGTTAAGTAATTGTTTTATTTTTTTAACGTCAAATCCGTAATACAACTGGTACATCAATGTAACAATTTACAGCTACACAAAAAGATATTAAACTGTTACATCATTGTAACATTATACAGTAACACAGAATTTTCATTTTACTTAATTATATGATAATAGTGGTAGTTTACAATAATATTACACTGTTTGTTAAATTACTTTTTCTGTATTATATGATAAGCAATTATTTTATTTTTCCGTGTACACACATTTATTATAGTTTAACATTCATCTTTTTGTATTTTATTATATTAGAACCCAATTGTAGTAACTTCTACGATTCGTCGAATGGGACTCGGTACTGGATCCCTAGTGTGCCATCTTATTACAAGCTAAAGTTGAATAGCAAATTTGACACTTGGGAAAATGCTTATGCCTTCTATGAATTGTG
>JBCNJP010011239.1:0-17564 GCA_039602395.1 Deinandra increscens subsp. villosa
AAAAACAGATGGGGCCCACTTCATCTCGTATGTGTGCATACGTGGGGACGTACGTACGCGCGTACGTACGTACGCCACAACGCGTACGTACGCCATACGTACGTACGTACCGGCATAAATCCCACCGATGTGGGTGGTCTTACTAGGACTTATTGGTCCTAACCGACCCTCATTGCCCTGCTAAACACACCTTATTGGGCCATCATTGGTCCTAAACATAACTTATTGGTTATATACACACCTTAGTGGGACTCATTAGTCCCAGCTAAACACACCATATTGGGCCATAATTGGTCGTAAACACAACTTATTGGTTATATACACACCTTATTAGGACTCATTGGTGCCAACTGACCCCCATTGTCCCTAAACACACTTTATTGTGCCATCATTGGTCCTAAACACAACGTATTGGTTATATACACACATTAGTGGGACTCCTTGGTCCCAACTAAACACACCTTATTGGGCCATAATTGGTCGTAAACACAACTTATTAGTTATATACACACTTTATTGGGACTTATTGGGCCCAACTGACCCTCATTGCCCTTAAACACACATTATTGGGCCATCATTGGTCCTAAACACAACTTATTGGTTATATACACACCTTACTAGGACAAATTGGTCCCAACCGACCCTCATTGCCCTACTAAACACACCTTATTGGGCCATCATTAGTCCAAAACATAACTTATTGGTTATATACACACCTTAGTGGGACTCATTAGTCCCAACTAAACACACCTTATTGGGCCATAATTGGTCGTAAACACAACTTATTGGTTATATACACACATTATTGGGACTCATTGGTCCCAACTAACCCTCATTGCCCTTAAACACACCTTATTGGGCCATCATTTGTCCCAAACAAAACGTATTGGTTATATACACACCTTAGTGGGACTCATTGGTCCCAACTAAACACACCTTATTGGGCCATAATTAGTCGTAAACACAACTTATTGGTTATATACACACCTTATTACCACTCATTGGTCCCAACTGACCCTCATTGTCCCTAAACACACTTTATTGTGCCGTCATTGGTCCTAAACACAAAATACTGGTTATATACACACATTAGTGGGACTCATTGGTCCCAACTAAACACACCTTATTGGGCCATAATTGGTCGTAAACACAACTTATTAGTTATATACACACTTTATTGGGACTCATTGGTCCCAACTGACCCTCATTTCCCTTAAACACGCATTATTGGGCCATCATTGGTCCTAAACACAACTTATTGGTTATATAAGACACACCTTACTAGGACTTATTAATCCTAACCGACCCTCATTGCCCTACTAAACACACCGTATTGGGCCATCATTAGTCCAAAACATAACTTATTGGTTATATACACACCTTAGTGGGACTCATTAGTCCCAACTAAACACACATTATTGGGCCATCATTGGTCCTAAACACAACTTATTGGTTATATACACACCTTACTAGGACTTATTGGTCCTAACCGACCCTCATTACCATACTAAACACACCTTATTGGGCCATCATTGGTCCTAAACATAACTTATTGGTTATATACACACCTTAGTGGGACTCATTAGTCCCAGCTAAACACACCATATTGGGCCATAATTAGTCGTAAACACAACTTATCGGTTATATACACACCTTATTAGGACTCATTGGTGCCAACTGACCCTCATTGTCCCTAAACACACTTTATTGTGCCATCATTGGTCCTAAACACAACGTATTGGTTATATACACACATTAGTGGGACTCCTTGGTCCCAACTAAACACACCTTATTGGGCCATAATTGGTCGTAAACACAACTTATTGGTTATATACACACCTTATTGGGACTCAATGGTCCCAACTGACCCTCATTGCCCTTAAACACACATTATTGGGCCATCATTTGTCCTAAACACAACTTATTGGTTATATACACACCTTACTAGGACTTATTATTCCTAACCGACCCTCATTGCCCTACTAAACACAACTTATTGGGCCATCATTAGTCCAAAACATAACTTATTGGTTATATACACACCTTAGTGGGACTCATTAGTCCCAACTAAACACACCATATTGGGCCATAATTGGTCGTAAACACAACTTATTGGTTATATATACACCTTATTAGGACTCATTGGTGCCAACTGACCCCCATTGTCCCTAAACACACTTTATTGTGCCATCATTGGTCCAAAACACAACGTATTGGTTATATACACACATTAGTGGGACTCATTGGTCCCAACTAAACACACCTTATTGGGCCATAATTGGTCGTAAACAAAACTTATTGGTTATATACACACCTTATTGGGACTCATTGGTCCCAACTGACCCTCATAGCCCTTAAACACACATTATTGGGCCACCATTGGTCCTAAACACAACATATTGGTTATATACACACCTTACTAGGACTTATTGGTCCCAACCGACCCTCATTGCCCTACTAAACACACCTTATTAGGCCATCATTGGTCCTAAACACAACTTATTGGTTATATACACACCTTAGTGGGACTCATTAGTCCCAACTAAACACACCTTATTGGGCCATAATCGGTCGTAAACACAACTTATTGGTTATATACACACATTATTGGGACTCATTGGTCCCAACTAACCCTCATTGCCCTTAAACACACCTTATTGGGCCATCATTTGTCCTAAACACAACTTATTGGTTATATACACACCTTACTAGGACTTATTATTCCTAACCGACCCTCATTGCCCTACTAAACACAACTTATTGGGCCATCATTAGTCCAAAACATAACTTATTGGTTATATACACACCTTAGTGGGACTCATTAGTCCCAACTAAACACACCATATTGGGCCATAATTGGTCGTAAACACAACTTATTGGTTATATATACACCTTATTAGGACTCATTGGTGCCAACTGACCCCCATTGTCCCTAAACACACTTTATTGTGCCATCATTGGTCCAAAACACAACGTATTGGTTATATACACACATTAGTGGGACTCATTGGTCCCAACTAAACACACCTTATTGGGCCATAATTGGTCGTAAACAAAATTTATTGGTTATATACACACCTTATTGGGACTCATTGGTCCCAACTGACCCTCATAGCCCTTAAACACACATTATTGGGCCACCATTGGTCCTAAACACAACATATTGGTTATATACACACCTTACTAGGACTTATTGGTCCCAACCGACCCTCATTGCCCTACTAAACACACCTTATTAGGCCATCATTGGTCCTAAACACAACTTATTGGTTATATACACACCTTAGTGGGACTCATTAGTCCCAACTAAACACACCTTATTGGGCCATAATCGGTCGTAAACACAACTTATTGGTTATATACACACATTATTGGGACTCATTGGTCCCAACTAACCCTCATTGCCCTTAAACACACCTTATTGGGCCATCATTTGTCCTAAACAAAACGTATTGGTTATAAACACACCTTAGTGGGACTCATTGGTCCCAACTAAACACACCTTATTGGGCCATAATTAGTCGTAAACACAACTTATTGGTTATATACACACCTTATTACCACTCATTGGTCCCAACTGACCCTCATTGTCCCTAAACACACTTTATTGTGCCGTCATTGGTCCTAAACACAAAATATTGGTTATATACACACATTAGTGGGACTCATTGGTCCCAACTAAACACACCTTATTGGGCCATAATTGGTCGTAAACACAACTTATTAGTTATATACACACTTTATTGGGACTCATTGGTCCCAACTTACCCTCATTGCCCTTAAACACACATTATTGGGCCATCATTGGTCCTAAACACAACTTATTGGTTATATAAGACACACCTTACCAGGACTCATTAATCCCAACTAAACACACCATTTTGGGCAATAATTGGTCGTAAACACAGCTTATTGGTTATATATACACCTTATTAGGACTCATTGGTGCCAACTGACCCCCATTGTCCCTAAACACACTTTATTGTGCCATCATTGGTCCTAAACACAACATATTGGTTATATACACACATTAGTGGGACTCATTGGTCCCAACTAAACACACCTTATTGGGCCATAATTGGTCGAAAACAAAACTTATTGGTTATATACACACCTTATTGGGAGTCATTGGTCCCAACTGACCCTCATAGCCCTTAAACACACATTATTGGGCCATCATTGGTCCTAAACACAACTTATTGGATATATACACACCTTACTAGGACTTATTGGTCCCAAATGACCCTCATTGCCCTACTAAACACACCTTATTGGGCCATCATTGGTCCTAAACACAACTTATTGGTTATATACACACCTTAGTGGGACTCGTTAGTCCCAACTAAACACACCTTATTGGGCCATAATTGGTCGTAAACACAACTTATTGGTTATATACACACATTATTGGGACTCATTGGTCCCAACTAACCCTCATTTCCCCTAAACAAACCTTATTGGGCCATCATTTGTCCTAAATAAAACGTATTGGTTATATACACACCTTAGTGGGACTCATTGGTCCCAACTAAACACACCTTATTGGGCCATAATTGGTCGTAAACACAACTTATTGGTTATATACACACCTTATTACCACTCATTGGTCCCAACTGACCCTCATTGTCCCTAAACACACTTTATTGTGCCATCATTGGTCCTAAACACAAAATATTGGTTATATACACCCATTAGTGGGACTCATTGGTCCCAACTAAACACACCTTATTGGGCCATAATTGGTCGTAAACACAACTTATTAGTTATATACACACTTTATTGGGACTCATTGGTCCCAACTGACCCTCATTGCCCTTAAACACACATTATTGGGCCATCATTGGTCCTAAACACAACTTATTGGTTATATAAGACACACCTTACTAGGACTTATTGGTCCCAACCGATCCTCATTGCCCTACTAAACACACCTTATTGGGCCATAATTGGTCTAAACACAACTTATTGGTTATATACACACCTTAGTGGGACTCATTAGTCCCAACTAAACACGCATTATTGGGCCATCATTGGTCCTAAACACAACTTATTGGTTATATACACACCTTACTAGGACTTATTGGTCCTAACCGACCCTCATTACCATACTAAACACACCTTATTGGCCCATCATTGGTCCTAAACATAACTTATTGGTTATATACACACCTTAGTGGGACTCATTAGTCCCAGCTAAACACACCATATTGGGCCATAATTGGTCGTAAACACAACTTATTGGTTATATACACACCTTATTAGGACTCATTGGTGCCAACTGACCCTCATTGTCCCTAAACACACTTTATTGTGCCATCATTGGTCCTAAACACAACGTATTGGTTATATACACACATTAGTGGGACTCCTTGGTCCCAACTAAACAGACCTTATTGGGCCATAATTGGTCGTAAACACAACTTATTGGTTATATACACACCTTATTGGGACTCAATGGTCCCAACTGACCCTCATTGCCCTTAAACACACATTATTGGGCCATCATTTGTCCTAAACACAACTTATTGGTTATATACACACCTTACTAGGACTTATTGGTCCTAACCGACGCTCATTACCATACTAAACACACCTTATTGGGCCATCATTGGTCCTAAACATAACTTATTGGTTATATACACACCTTAGTGGGACTCATTAGTCCCAGCTAAACACACCATATTGGGCCATAATTGGTCGTAAACACAACTTATTGGTTATATACACACCTTATTAGGACTCATTGGTGCCAACTGACCCTCATTGTCCCTAAACACACTTTATTGTGCCATCATTGGTCCTAAACACAACGTATTGGTTATATACACACATTAGTGGGACTCCTTGGTCCCAACTAAACAGACCTTATTGGGCCATAATTGGTCGTAAACACAACTTATTGGTTATATACACACCTTATTGGGATTCAATTGTCCCAACTGACCCTCATTGCCCTTAAACACACATTATTGGGCCATCATTTGTCCTAAACACAACTTATTGGTTATATACACACTTTACTAGGACTTATTGGTCCTAACCGACCCTCATTACCATACTAAACACACCTTATTGGGCCATCATTGGTCTTAAACATAACTTATTGGTTATATACACACCTTAGTGGGACTCATTAGTCCCAGCTAAACACACCATATTGGGCCATAATTGGTCGTAAACACAACTTATTGGTTATATACACACCTTATTAGGACTCATTGGTGCCAACTGACCCTCATTGTCCCTAAACACACTTTATTGTGCCATCATTGGTCCTAAACACAACGTATTGGTTACATACACACATTAGTGGGACTCCTTGGTCCCAACTAAACAGACCTTATTGGGCCATAATTTGTCGTAAACACAACTTATTGGTTATATACACACCTTATTGGGACTCAATGGTCCCAACTGACCCTCATTGCCCTTAAACACACATTATTGGGCCATCATTTGTCCTAAACACAACTTATTGGTTATATACACACCTTACTAGGACTTATTGGTCCTAACCGACCCTCATTACCATACTAAACACACCTTATTGGGCCATCATTGGTCCTAAACATATCTTATTGGTTATATACACACTTTAGTGGGACTCATTAGTCCCAACTAAACACACCATATTGGGCCATAATTGGTCGTAAACACAACTTATTGGTTATATACACACCTTATTAGGACTCATTGGTGCCAACTGACCCTCATTGTCCCTAAACACACTTTATTGTGCCATCATTGGTCCTAAACACAACGTATTGGTTATATACACACATTAGTGGGACTCATTGGTCCCAACTAAACACACCTTATTGGGCCATAATTGGTCGTAAACAAAACTTATTGGTTATATACACACCTTATTGGGACTCATTGGTCCCAACTGACCCTCATAGCCCTTAAACACACATTATTGGGCCATCATTGGTCCTAAACACAACTTATTGGATATATACACACCTTACTAGGACTTATTGGTCCTAACCGACCCTCATTACCATACTAAACACACCTTATTGGGCCATCATTGGTCTTAAACATAACTTATTGGTTATATACACACCTTAGTGGGACTCATTAGTCCCAGCTAAACACACCATATTGGGCCATAATTGGTCGTAAACACAACTTATTGGTTGTATACACACCTTATTGGGACTCAATGGTCCCAACTGACCCTCATTGCCCTTAAACACACATTATTAGGCCATCATTTGTCCTAAACACAACTTATTGGTTATATACACACCTTACTAGGACTTATTGGTCCTAACCGACCCTCATTACCATACTAAACACACCTTATTGGGCCATCATTGGTCCTAAACATAACTTATTGGTTATATACACACCTTAGTGGGACTCATTAGTCCCAGCTAAACACACCATATTGGGCCATAATTGGTCGTAAACACAACTTATTGGTTATATACACACCTTATTAGGACTCATTGGTGCCAACTGACCCTCATTGTCTCTAAACACACTTTATTGTGCCATCATTGGTCCTAAACACAACGTATTGGTTATATACACACATTAGTGGGACTCCTTGGTCCCAACTAAACAGACCTTATTGGGCCATAATTGGTCGTAAACACAACTTATTGGTTATATACACACCTTATTGGGACTCAATGGTCCCAACTGACCCTCATTGCCCTTAAACACACATTATTGGGCCATCATTTGTCCTAAACACAACTTATTGGTTATATACACACCTTACTAGGACTTATTGGTCCTAACCGACCCTCATTACCATACTAAACACACCTTATTGGGCCATCATTGGTCTTAAACATAACTTATTGGTTATATACACACCTTAGTGGGACTCATTAGTCCCAGCTAAACACACCATATTGGGCCATAATTGGTCGTAAACACAACTTATTGGTTATATACACACCTTATTAGGACTCATTGGTGCCAACTGACCCTCATTGTCCCTAAACACACTTTATTGTGCCATCATTGGTCCTAAACACAACGTATTGGTTATATACACACATTAGTGGGACTCCTTGGTCCCAACTAAACAGACCTTATTGGGCCATAATTGGTCGTAAACACAACTTATTGGTTATATACACACCTTATTGGGACTCAATGGTCCCAACTGACCCTCATTGCCCTTAAACACACATTATTGGGCCATCATTTGTCCTAAACACAACTTATTGGTTATATACACACCTTACTAGGACGTATTGGTCCTAACCGACCCTCATTACCATACTAAACACACCTTATTGGGCCATCATTGGTCCTAAACATAACTTATTGGTTATATACACACTTTAGTGGGACTCATTAGTCCCAACTAAACACACTTATTGGCCATCATTGGTCCTAAACACAACGTATTGGTTATATACACACATTAGTGGGACTCATTGGTCCCAACTAAACACACCTTATTGGGCCATAATTGGTCGTAAACAAAACTTATTGGTTATATACACACCTTATTGGGACTCATTGGTCCCAACTGACCCTCATAGCCCTTAAACACACATTATTGGGCCACCATTGGTCCTAAACACAACTTATTGGTTATATACACACCTTACTAGGACTTATTGGTCCCAACCGACCCTCATTGCCCTACTAAACACACCTTATTGGGCCATCATTGGTCCTAAACACAACTTATTGGTTATATACACACCTTAGTGGGACTCATTAGTCCCAACTAAACACACCTTATTGGGCCATAATCGGTCGTAAACACAACTTATTGGTTATATACACACATTATTGGGACTCATTGGTCCCAACTAACCCTCATTGCCCATAAACACACCTTATTGGGCCATCATTTGTCCTAAACAAAACGTATTGGTTATATACACACCTTAGTGGGACTCATTGGTCCCAACTAAACACACCTTATTGGGCCATAATTAGTCGTAAACACAACTTATTGGTTATATACACACCTTATTACCACTCATTGGTCCCAACTGACCCTCATTGTCCCTAAACACACTTTATTGTGCCGTCATTGGTCCTAAACACAAAATATTGGTTATATACACACATTAGTGGGACTCATTGGTCCCAACTAAACACACCTTATTGGGCCGTAATTGGTCGTAAACACAACTTATTAGTTATATACACACTTTATTGGGACTCATTGGTCCAAACTGACCCTCATTGCCCTTAAACACACATTATTGGGCCATCATTGGTCCTAAACACAACTTATTGGTTACATAAGACACACCTTACTAAGACTTATTGGTCCCAACCGATCCTCATTGCCCTACTAAACACACCTTATTGGGCCATAATTGGTCTAAACACAACTTATTGGTTATATACACACCTTAGTGGAACTCATTAGTCCCAACTAAACACACATTATTGGGCCATCATTGGTCCTAAACACAACTTATTGGTTATATACACACCTTACTAGGACTTATTGGTCCTAACCGACCCTCATTACCATACTAAACACACCTTATTGGGCCATCATTGGTCTTAAACATAACTTATTGGTTATATACACACCTTAGTGGGACTCATTAGTCCCAGCTAAACACACCATATTAGGCCATAATTGGTCGTAAACACAACTTATTGGTTATATACACACCTTATTAGGACTCGTTGGTGCCAACTGACCCTCATTGTCCCTAAACACACTTTATTGTGCCATCATTGGTCCTAAACACAACGTATTGGTTATATACACACATTAGTGGGACTCCTTGGTCCCAACTAAACAGACCTTATTGGGCCATAATTGGTCGTAAACACAACTTATTGGTTATATACACACCTTATTGGGACTCAATGGTCCCAACTGACCCTCATTGCCCTTAAACACACATTATTGGGCCATCATTTGTCCTAAACACAACTTATTGGTTATATACACACCTTACTAGGACTTATTGGTCCTAACCGACCCTTATTACCATACTAAACACACTTTATTGGGCCATCATTGGTCCTAAACATAACTTATTGGTTATATACACACTTTAGTGGGACTCATTAGTCCCAACTAAACACACCATATTGGGCCATAATTGGTCGTAAACACAACTTATTGGTTATATACACACCTTATTAGGACTCATTGGTGCCAACTGACCCTCATTGTCCCTAAACACACTTTATTGTGCCATCATTGGTCCTAAACACAACGTATTGGTTATATACACACATTAGTGGGACTCATTGGTCCCAACTAAACACACCTTATTGGGCCATAATTGGTCGTAAACAAAACTTATTGGTTATATACACACCTTATTGGGACTCATTGGTCCCAACTGACCCTCATAGCCCTTAAACACACATTATTGGGCCATCATTGGTCCTAAACACAACTTATTGGATATATACACACCTTACTAGGACTTATTGGTCCCAACCGACCCTCATTTCCCTACAAAACACACCTTATTGGGCCATCATTGGTCCTAAACACAACTTATTGGTTATATACACACCTTAGTGGGACTCATTAGTCCCAACTAAACACACCTTATTGGGCCATAATTGATCGTAAACACAACTTATTGGTTATATACACACATTATTGGGACTCATTGGTCCCAACTAACCCTCATTTCCCCTAAACACACCTTATTGGGCCATCATTTGTCCTAAACAAAACGTATTGGTTATATACACACCTTAGTGGGACTCATTGGTCCCAACTAAACACACCTTATTGGGCCATAATTGGTCGTAAACATAACTTATTGGTTATATACACACCTTATTACCACTCATTGGTCCCAACTGACCCTCATTGTCCGTAAACACACTTTATTGTGCCATCATTGGTCCTAAACACAAAATATTAGTTATATACACCCATTAGTGGGACTCATTGGTCCCAACTAAACACACCTTATTGGGCCATAATTGGTCGTAAACACAACTTATTAGTTATATACACACTTTATTGGGACTCATTGGTCCCAACTGACCCTCATTGCCCTTAAACACACATTATTGGGACATCATTGGTCCTAAACACAACTTATTGGTTATATAAGACACACCTTACTAGGACTTATTGGTCCCAACCGATCCTCATTGCCCTACTAAACACACCTTATTGGGCCATAATTGGTCTAAACACAACTTATTGGTTATATACACACCTTAGTGGGACTCATTAGTCCCAACTAAACACGCATTATTGGGCCATCATTGGTCCTAAACACAACTTATTGGTTATATACACACCTTACTAGGACTTATTGGTCCTAACCGACCCTCATTACCATACTAAACACACCTTATTGGGCCATCATTGGTCCTAAACATAACTTATTGGTTATATACACACCTTAGTGGGACTCATTAGTCCCAGCTAAACACACCATATTGGGCCATAATTGGTCGTAAACACAACTTATTGGTTATATACACACCTTATTAGGACTCATTGGTGCCAACTGACCCTCATTGTCCCTAAACACACTTTATTGTGCCATCATTGGTCCTAAACACAACGTATTGGTTATATACACACATTAGTGGGACTCCTTGGTCCCAACTAAACAGACCTTATTGGGCCATAATTGGTCGTAAACACAACTTATTGGTTATATACACACCTTATTGGGACTCAATGGTCCCAACTGACCCTCATTGCCCTTAAACACACATTATTGGGCCATCATTTGTCCTAAACACAACTTATTGGTTATATACACACCTTACTAGGACTTATTGGTCCTAAACGACCCTCATTACCATACTAAACACACCTTATTGGGCCATCATTGGTCCTAAACATAACTTATTGGTTATATACACACTTTAGTGGGACTCATTAGTCCCAACTAAACACACCATATTGGGCCATAATTGGTCGTAAACACAACTTATTGGTTATATACACACCTTATTAGGACTCATTGGTGCCAACTGACCCTCATTGTCCCTAAACACACTTTATTGTGCCATCATTGGTCCTAAACACAACGTATTGGTTATATACACACATTAGTGGGACTCATTGGTCCCAACTAAACACACCTTATTGGGCCATAATTGGTCGTAAACAAAACTTATTGGTTATATACACACCTTATTGGGACTCATTGGTCCCAACTGACCCTCATAGCCCTTAAACACACATTATTGGGCCATCATTGGTCCTAAACACAACTTATTGGATATATACACACCTTACTAGGACTTATTGGTCCCAACCGACCCTCATTTCCCTACAAAACACACCTTATTGGGCCATCATTGGTCCTAAACACAACTTATTGGTTATATACACACCTTAGTGGGACTCATTAGTCCCAACTAAACACACCTTATTGGGCCATAATTGATCGTAAACACAACTTATTGGTTATATACACACATTATTGGGACTCATTGGTCCCAACTAACCCTCATTTCCCCTAAACACACCTTATTGGGCCATCATTTGTCCTAAACAAAACGTATTGGTTATATACACACCTTAGTGGGACTCATTGGTCCCAACTAAACACACCTTATTGGGCCATAATTGGTCGTAAACAAAACTTATTGGTTATATACACACCTTATTACCACTCATTGGTCCCAACTGACCCTCATTGTCCGTAAACACACTTTAATGTGCCATCATTGGTCCTAAACACAAAATATTAGTTATATACACCCATTAGTGGGACTCATTGGTCCCAACTAAACACACCTTATTGGGCCATAATTGGTCGTAAACACAACTTATTAGTTATATACACACTTTATTGGGACTCATTGGTCCCAACTGACCCTCATTGCCCTTAAACACACATTATTGGGACATCATTGGTCCTAAACACAACTTATTGGTTATATAAGACACAGCTTACTAGGACTTATTGGTCCCAACCGATCCTCATTGCCCTACTAAACACACCTTATTGGGCCATAATTGGTCTAAACACAACTTATTGGTTATATACACACCTTAGTGGGACTCATTAGTCCCAACTAAACACGCATTATTGGGTCATCATTGGTCCTAAACACAACTTATTGGTTATATACACACCTTACTAGGACTTTTTGGTCCTAACCGACCCTCATTACCATACTAAACACACCTTATTGGGCCATCATTGGTCCTAAACATAACTTATTGGTTATATACACACCTTAGTGGGACTCATTAGTCCCAACTAAACACACCATATTGGGCCATAATTGGTCGTAAACACAACTTATTGGTTATATACACACCTTATTACCACTCATTGGTCCCAACTGACCCTCATTCTCCCTAAACACACTTTATTGTGCCATCATTGGTCCTAAACACAACGTATTGGTTATATACACACATTAGTGGGACTCCTTGGTCCCAACTAAACACACCTTATTGGGCCATAATTGGTCGTAAACACAACTTATTGGTTATATACACACCTTATTGGGACTCAATGGTCCCAACTGACCCTCATTGCCCTTAAACACACATTATTGGGCCATCATTTGTCCTAAACACAACTTATTGGTTATATACACACCTTACTAGGACTTATTGGTCCTAATCGACCCTCATTACCATACTAAACACACCTTATTGGGCCATCATTGGTCCTAAACATAACTTATTGGTTATATACACACCTTAGTGGGACTCATTAGTCCCAAATAAACACACCATATTGGGCCATAATTGTTCGTAAACACAGCTTATTGGTTATATATACACCTTATTAGGACTCATTGGTGCCAACTGACCCCCATTGTCCCTAAACACACTTTATTGTGCCATCATTGGTCCTAAACACAACGTATTGGTTATATACACACATTAGTGGGACTCATTGGTCCCAACTAAACACACCTTATTGGGCCATAATTGGTCGTAAACACAACTTATTGGTTATATACACACCTTATTGGGACTCAATGGTCCCAACTGACCCTCATTGCCCTTAAACACACATTATTGGGCCATCATTTGTCCTAAACACAACTTATTGGTTATATACACACCTTACTAGGACTTATTATTCCTAACCGACCCTCATTGCCCTACTAAACACAACTTATTGGGCCATCATTAGTCCAAAACATAACTTATTGGTTATATACACACCTTAGTGGGACTCATTAGTCCTAACTAAACACACCATATTGGGCCATAATTGGTCGTAAACACAACTTATTGGTTATATATACACCTTATTAGGACTCATTGGTGCCAACTGACCCCCATTGTCCCTAAACACACTTTATTGTGCCATCATTGGTCATAAACACAACGTATTGGTTATATACACACATTAGTGGGACTCATTGGTCCCAACTAAACACACCTTATTGGGCCATAATTGGTCGTAAACAAAACTTATTGGTTATATACACACCTTATTGGGACTCATTAGTCCCAACTGACCCTCATAGCCCTTAAACACACATTATTGGCCACCATTGGTCCTAAACACAACTTATTGGTTATATACACACCTTACTAGGACTTATTGGTCCTAACCGACCCTCATTGCCCTACTAAACACACCTTATTGGGCCATCATTGGTCCTAAACACAACTTATTGGTTATATACACACATTATTGGGACTCATTGGTCCCAACTAACCCTCATTGCCCTTAAACACACCTTATTGGGCCATCATTTGTCCTAAACAAAACGTATTGGTTATTTACACACCTTAGTGGGACTCATTGGTCCCAACTAAACACACCTTATTGGGCCATAATTAGTCGTAAACACAACTTATTGGTTATATACACACCTTATTACCACTCATTGGTCCCAACTGACCCTCATTGTCCCTAAACACACTTTATTGTGCCGTCATTGGTCCTAAACACAAAATATTGGTTATATACACACATTAGTGGGACTCATTGGTCCCAACTAAACACACCTTATTGGGCCATAATTGGTCGTAAACACAACTTATTAGTTATATACACACTTTATTGGGACTCATTGGTCCTAACTTACCCTCATTGCCCTTAAACACACATCATTGGGCCATCATTGGTCCTAAACACAACTTATTGGTTATATAAGACACACCTTACTAGGACTTATTAGTCATAACCGACCCTCATTGCCCTACTAAACACACCTTATTGGGCCATAATTAGTCCAAAACACAACTTATTAGTTATATACACACCTTAGTGGGACTCATTAATCCCAACTAAACACACCATTTTGGGCCATAATTGGTCGTAAACAAAGCTTACAGGTTATATATACACCTTATTAGGACTCATTGGTGCCAACTGACCCCCATTGTCCCTTAACACACTTTATTATGCCATCATTGGTCCTAAACACAACGTATTGGTTATATACACACATTAGTGGGACTCATTGGTCCCAACTAAACACACCTTATTGGGCCATAATTGGTCGTAAACAAACTTATTGGTTAAATACACACCTTATTGGGACTCATTGGTCCCAACTGACCCTCATAGCCCTTAAACACACATTATTGGGCCATCATTGGTCCTAAACACAACTTATTGGATATATACACACCTTACTAGGACTTATTAGTCCCAACCGACCCTCATTGCCCTACTAAACACACCTTATTGGGCCATCATTGGTCCTAAACACAACTTATTGGTTATATACACACCTTAGTGGGACTCGTTAGTCCCACTAAACACACCTTATTGGGCCATAATTGGTCGTAAACACAACTTATTGGTTATATACACACATTATTGGGACTCATTGGTCCCAACTAACCCTCATTTCCCCTAAACACACCTTATTGGGCCATCATTTGTCCTAAACAAAACGTATTGGTTATATACACACCTTAGTGGGACTCATTGGTCCCAACTAAACACACCTTATTGGGCCATAATTGGTCGTAAACACAACTTATTGGTTATATACACACCTTATTACCACTCATTGGTCCCAACTGACCCACATTGTCCCTAAACACACTTTATTGTGCCATCATTGGTCCTAAACACAAAATATTGGTTATATACACCCATTAGTGGGACTCATTGGTCCCAACTAAACACACCTTATTGGGCCATAATTGGTCGTAAACACGACTTATTGGTTATATACACACATTATTGGGACTCATTGGTCCCAACTAACCCTCATTGCCCTTAAACACACCTTATTGGGCCATCATTTGTCCTAAACAAAACGTATTGGTTATATACACACCTTAGTGGGACTCATTAGTCCCAACTAAACACGCATTATTGGGCCATCATTGGTCCTAAACACAACTTATTGGTTATATACACACCTTATTAGGACTCATTGGTGCCAACTGACCCTCATTGTCCCTAAACACACTTTATTGTGCCATCATTGTTCCTAAACACAACGTATTGGTTATATACACACATTAGTGGGACTCCTTGGTCCCAACTAAACACACCTTTTGGGCCATAATTGGTCGTAAACACAACTTCTTGGTTATATACACACCTTATTGGGACTCAATGGTCCCAACTAACCCTCATTGCCCTTAAACACACATTATTGGGCCATCATTTGTCCTAAACACAACTTATTGGTTATATACACACCTTACTAGGACTTATTAGTCCTAACCGACCCTCATTGCCCTACTAAACACAATTTATTGGGCCATCATTAGTCCAAAACATAACTTATTGGTTATATACACACCATAGTGGGACTCATTAGTCCCAACTAAACACACCATATTGGGCCATAATTGGTCGTAAACACAACTTATTGGTTATATATACACCTTATTAGGACTCATTGGTGCCAAATGACCCCCATTGTCCCTAAACACACTTTATTGTGCCATCATTGGTCCTAAACACAACATATTGGTTATATACACACATTAGTGGGACTCATTGGTCCCAACTAAACACACCTTATTGGGCCATAATTGGTCGTAAACAAAACTTATTGGTTATATACACACCTTATTGGGACTCATTGGTCCCAACTGACCCTCATAGCCCTTAAACACACATTATTGGGCCATCATTGGTCCTAAACACAACTTATTGGATATATACACACCTTACTAGGACTTATTGGTCCCAACCGACCCTCATTGCCCTACTAAACACACCTTATTGGGCCATCATTGGTCCTAAACACAACTTATTGGTTATATACACACCTTACTGGGACTCGTTAGTCCCACTAAACACACCTTATTGGGCCATAATTGGTCGTAAACACAACTTATTGGTTATATACACACATTATTGGGACTCATTGGTCACATCTAACCCTCATTTCCCCTAAACACACCTTATTGGGCCATCATTTGTCCTAAACAAAACGTATTGGTTATATACACACCTTAGTGGGACTCATTGGTCCCAACTAAACACACCTTATTGGGCCATAATTGGTCGTAAACACAACTTATTGGTTATATACACACCTTATTACCACTCATTGGTCCCAACTGACCCTCATTGTCCCTAAACACACTTTATTGTGCCGCCATTGGTCCTAAACACAAAATATTGGTTATATACACACATTAGTGGGACTCATTGGTCCCAACTAAACACACCTTATTGGGCCGTAATTGGTCGTAAACACAACTTATTGGTTAT